>SKCR01034409.1:0-65998 GCA_019454045.1 Zanthoxylum bungeanum
ACCGCGCTTGCCTAATTCGCTGAGAAAAGAACTCGACCGCTTGAATACAAATTCGATCAACGGAAGCGACGAGGACATCGATTCTGACGAGGCCCGTGATTTTTATGAGTATGAGGAACCGTTGCCTCAGGAAGAGTCGATGAAGAACCGCCGGTTTGATCCGGTCAAAAATTACGAGTACGAGCTGCCGGAAAAGTTTGAGGTTTGTCATATTGCGATTCCGTTGCCTGAATTATTATTTTTAGGTGCTTGTTGTTATTATTGTGATTGCTGAATTTGGATTTTGCTGGTTGTATATTTGTATTTGATTTTTCAGTTTGATAATAAGTTTCTGAATGGAAAAATCTAATTTGGTAATTGGAGATTTGATGTAAGCTGGCTAAAATAATACTCCACTTGGTTATTTATTTAGGTAAAAAAAATATTATTTATGGAGTATCGGAACTGAAAATTATCAGGTGTAGATATCCACATTTTTTTAAAATTATGAATTGTGAAGGCGTGTTTGAACAGTTAATTCTAATGCAAAATTTTTAAATCAAGAGTTGGACAAAGTTTTGTCACACTTGAGTGGCATCTGAATATTTGCTATTTCTAACTTGTGGGAAGGTCAAAGTTCGAATTTGAACTCTTCAGCTAGGAAAATGTGGATTTGGTTAGGTTGCGTTGCGTGAATGAAAATGTGAGCTTATGAGAGATGTTAATCAGTTGAAGTTGGAAATAGATTTTCCTTAATGAGGGTAATTTCTGTTAAATCTTGCATAGGCTATATCTGTTAAGGGAAAAAGGGAAAAAGTCCAGAGGAAATCTTTCAACTTGAAAGTCCATACCTTATTGAGCAAGCTGCTGTAATAAAAATAATGTTATTGCTGTAGTGACTCAAGCTATGCTTTCTTTCTGCTTTATCGCTTTTACATTTGGAGGAAGTAGTCATACATTCCTTAGCTAGTTACAATTGCACTTGATATATTTTTCCTGCATCTACAAATTACTAGTCTGATTTTTCTTTGTATGTGTAGGATGAGAACGTGCTGTCAGATGACGAGAATGATGATGATAATATTGAAAATGGGAGGAGGGGAAGTTCAAAACAGGGTGGCGATGAGGTTGAAGATGACGTTGATAATGAAAGGCACTTGAGGATGTTGCAGGGGATTACTGGAATGTCAAGTGAAGCTTTTGAAGGTAAAACTTTAGTAGAACTGTTTTCAGTAGATAAGTTCAGGTTCAAATCATTGAAATTTTAGTCAAGAATTCGGTTGTGTGGGTTTTGATTTTCAATTATTTAATCAATATATTATCAAGCTTCTCTATGATATAACTGTGGATGATATACGCATAAGAAAGGACTCTGGACTCATCAGGTTTGTGCAGTCATGATAACCACCCTGCAACATAGGAATTCTCTGTTCAGTCTATCAAGATGGAAATTTTATTAATGTGTGCGCAAATTTTGTACTCCTGAGTCAGAATTCAAAGTTTTATGGAGGAGTCACTGAAATATTGTTTAACTAGTTATTCCAATTTCCCTATCTTGTCCTTGAAGTTATTTACCCATTGCTTGTTGTAATATGACTCACCTCAAGTTTATATACATTTCAGGCAAGAAGAGAAAGAAGAATGTAGTTATATCCGAGGCATACCCAGAGTCTGAATTTAATCCTAGTCGTGATGTTTTGGATGGCAATGGTCAGATCTCCATTGAAGATCTTTTGGAACCTCTTCAAGGGAAATCGGGATACAGTAAACTTAGAAAGAGGGTGCATCAGATGCTTAAAAAGTCTACATCTGTCCTAGCTCCGCTTCCAAAAGTAGAACGAGAAAAGTTGGAGAGGAAGGCAGCGTATGAAGAATCAAAGAAAGATATTTCCAAGTGGGAGCCTTTAGTCAAGATGAACAGGGAGGCACCTACTATTTATTTTGATGAAGATACAAACTTGGGGTTTTCAACTGTCGGGGCAATTGCTTCTGGATTTGAACCTAGAACCGAGTTTGAGAAGAAAATGGCGACATTAGTCAATGATGACAAGGTTATGGAAGCTCATAAACAAGATGGTTCAAAGCTTCTTGAATTAAACAAGGTAAAGATATTGTATGTATTTTTGGTTCATTATGATGCAATAGTCAATCATGGAATTGATATTTTAGTGTTTTCAAGTCATGTGCATCATTAACCAACTTTGATCTTACAAAAAGGTAGCCATGTCAATCAGAAAGACACTACATGATAATTGTTAAGAACAAGCAGCTATTCACAGCAAAAATAACCAATCAAACCGTATTGTATGAAACATGAATGAGATAGAATGAATAAAACTGGATAGTATTGTATTGAGAAGAATAACCAGTCAATACAAACGTGAGAAAATACACTAGCTTCTAGGGCTAGTAGCCCCTCTAGCTTCTAGGGCTAGGACCTCCTAATCTCCCAAAAATAACCGAATGAGATCCCTTCCCTCATTGCTACCCCTTTTACCACCAAAATTCATAAAAGACAAGAATAATAACTAAGAGAATGGCATAACAGAATGCCTTAATTTCTAACAATTGGCAAAACAAACAAGTGACGTGGCATTATGTATTTAGCTCCAATCTTCAATCATTACTGAGCCCTCCAGCATCAGCCTCCATTAGTCCAGCCCCTTTTTTTGGCTTTGCAGCAAGTGCACCCACTGATTGAATATTCAGCCCTGCACTTCCATTGACATCAGTGTTCTCTTCTCTTACCTCTTTAGAAACAGCAGCCTGCACTTTCCTTTTCACAGCCTTCACTTTTCTTGCATAGACATTCTTCAAGGGCCTATGAATAATATGATGAAAACCAAAGTCTCATAAGCAGCAAAAACCTTGATGTCAGCCGGGTTCCTAATCCTATAAATGTTTGCTTTTTCATTTTATTTTACATGTGTGTATTCTGGTGTAACTATGTTTTACAGTAGAATTCAGCTTGATCTTTCAATTTCCTAAGTTGCTGTGGTTCTTTTTTGATGAATTTATAGGTTTGTGCATTATATCTTAAAGCTTCATTTCTTTACTTGTACATATTTGTTGAATGTTTGTTGTTCTTAATGTTATGCTTGGCAGATTTCTGTTGAAGATTATTTAGAGGGCCGGAATCATATTGCTAAAATGCGCAGCCTTCTTTTCCGTCACGAGATGAAGAGAAAACGCATCAAGAAGATCAAGTCAAAAACATATCATCGTCTGTTGAAGAAAGATAGAATAAAAGCAGTATCTGTGGAAATGTTAATGGATCCTGAAGCAGCTAAAGAAGAGGCGAGGAAGCAAGAATTTAAACGAGCAGAGGTGATTCACAATCTCCAATTCTCCATGGTGTTTTACAAAAACATCATTTGTGTTGAACAGTATCGTCCACCGGATGATGTTAGAAGTTAATATTTTTTTTGTTCTTTTGTCTATGTTGATACAGGAACGCATGACTCTAAAGCACAAAAACAGTTCAAAGTGGGCAAAGCGCATTTTAAAGCGTGGTCTGGATGCCCAAGATGAAGGTACCCGAGCAGCATTATCTGAACAACTCCAACAACATGCACTTTTGACTAGAAAAATGAAATCTATGAAGGATAGCAGCAGCAGCAGCAGCAGCGATAATAGTAGCGATGAGGATGATGTTGATTTAAACTGTGAGGGTGCTGACCAGGATGGGGCATCCAAGTTGTTTGCAAAAGCAAAAGAGAAGACACTTAAAGTATTAGAAGAAGATGATGAAGTGCCTGACTCTGGAGTGCTTTCTTTACCTTTTATGGTAAATCACTGTTTGATTTTACTTTGACTATAAATTCATACTCCTAGGAATTGTAGTTGTTTAATATGATTTTTTTCCTTCTTAATTTTCATTGTAGGTACGTGGGATGAAAAAAAGAAAGGAAGAAGCTATTCAAGAAGCTAAGGCTGCTCTTCAGGAGTATGAATCATCGCTGAAGGAGTTGGAGGGTACAGATGGGGAAGAAAATTCAAAAGGAGGCATCGCAAGTGGTAGGAGGGTCTTTGGTGCAGTTAAAAGGGAGGCTTCTGTACCAAGTAAAAAGATCAAAACAGATAATTACTATGGTAATAGTGATAGTGAAGATGACCTGGAAGCTGAAGAAACTATGGAGGTTGGAAATGGGGTGATTAATGATGTGCAGATGGACGTTAAAACTGATTCAGTCACTCTTCATGCAGATCCTGAGAGTCATCAAGATGCAATGTTTAAGGTAATGGTTTTTTTGTTTTGTTTTGTTTAGTTTAGTTTATTTTATTTTTTTTTTGTTTATGAGCTTTCTGTGTAGTTTTACCTCAAATCTCAATCATTTCATAAATATAAGTAGTATCTTTTGTAATCCACAGAGCTTTGATGACGTTGTTAGAGACCCTGGTCCTCAGACATCATATGATGTTGCTATCTTTGCATCAGGCGCATGGAAAAAGGTATGTTTCTCTTCTTACTTCTTTTATATTTGAATATAGAGCGTACTAATGCTGATGGTCACTTTGGTATAAAATGAGCAGATGAAGGGCGGAAATGAAGTGGATGCCAATGTTGAGAAGTCTATAAAGGTTGTTAAACCTGCATCGGATGATAAAAGTTTAGAGGTATTTTTACCTTTCTATCTTTTCTTTTACTTTACCTTATTGTGGTTAGTTGTGTCTTACAATTTTTTGCCTTTAGGAAACTGAAAAGGAAGTGAGTGAGGAAAGTGATACTGATAGTGAAGGACAGATGGTAGATGGGATTTTATCATCAGGCCATAAAGCATCGTATGCACTTCCTTCTCAAGAAGAGCTTATACGCCTTGCTTTTGCCGGGGATGATGTGGAGGAAGATTTTGAGAAAGATAAAGAAGAGATTCTGAATGAGGAGAATCCTGTACCTGAAAAGCCTAATTTAGTCCCTGGTTGGGGACAATGGACACATGTACAACGAAAGAAAGGTGTACCTTCGTGGATGCTGGATGAGCATGAAAATGCAAAGAAGAAGAGAGAAGAAGCTCTTAAGAAGAGGAAGGATGCACGCCTCAAACATGTCATTATCTCTGAGAAGTTGGATAAAAAGGTTTGTCCTTTTCGTGTACTTTATTAGCATGACAAGCAAAAGCATGGTTGACAACTTTACCCAAAGAGAAAACTCGAAAGAACCATTCAAAATTGAATCATATTGCTGAACCATTGAGTTTAAATGTTTAACAATTAGGTAATCTGATTGAAGTTGTTAAAAGTAGCAAAGAATATTAAGATAATTGAAGTTCATCAAATATATCAGAGAAAATATATATGGTAGCTTCAGTGTTGCTAATCATTTGCAATTCTGGTATTTGCTCAAGTAGCAGCTGCCACATGCTTAATAATTCTGGGTATTATAGAATTGTCTGCTTTACTATGCTTTGTTGTGGGTTAAGATCTCTTTGTAATTGAATTTGGCAGGCTGAAAAGTTGCATACAAAAACTCTGCCTTACCCTTTCACATCTAAGGAAGTTTTCGAGCAGAGTATTCGCGTTCCTGTTGGACCTGAATTCAATCCAGCGACGGCTGTCGGAGCCCTTACTCAGCCAGATGTAAGTTCCTTGTCACAATCCAGTACACACTGATTATTATTGGAAAAGTTTTGATTCTCTTTGCATATCCCTTGTCTTTTAAACCAACGTGTGGTTCCTTTTTTAGCAACCTCACTTTGGATTACGGGGAATATAGTTTTTGAACGGTTAATGTGATAACACTTAGCATACATTCCTCACTTGCCAATTCTCATCATGGATATGATCTATGCAGGTGAAGAAGAAATCCGGTATCATCATAAAACCGATCAAATTTGAGGAAGTGAACCCTCATGAGAAAACCGAGGAGCACAGACGAAGTGGACAGAAACAAAAGAGTAATAAAAATAAAGGCAACGGTGGCAAGAGAACAGGAGCAAGGCCGGCGGTGGTAAAATCATGAGCACAGGGAGAAGAAAATGAAAAGTGAGCCAGAGAGCCTTACAATGTGTTGTATGCTGAAATTTTGTTTCCTGCTTTTGAGAGAATTAGACAGAAGAAAAAAAAATGTATAAAATCGTTCTTCCTTGAGAATGAGCCTCTGAAGGCATTTTTTAAGCCCTACTTAGTTTCCAGCATCCGACGGGCGATAGTTTGAGAGATTTCAGTCAAGTTTTCGATTAGGCCATTTCAACTGAAATTTTTGACACGTTTTACACAAATGTTGTCATTGTGACTCTATCTTGCAAAGTAAGTTAAACATCTTTCAAAGGTTCAATTCAACATGAATCTAAATTGCTGCTGGGTTATAATTACACAAAGTAATAGGTCAAAATGAACACATCTTTCTCACGAGTCATAATTATACAAATGAAATTCACAGAACAAAAAGAACAAAAATAGATCATTCCATTGCATACATATAGAAAGACCAAGGTTTCTAATGAACATTCATATTCCTGCCTCTTCGACCCTTGGGATGAATTGCATACAGCTTGCCCTTGTCCACTGTCCCTACTAGAACTTCCCCATTTCTCCTAAGCCCTAATATCTTCCCTAAACCTGAATGAGAATGAACATCTTACAACTTTGTCCAAGACTTTGTTACACCATATTCGTTCATCACCCAAATGCCACATGATTGCATAACAAGCAACAATTAGATTGAAGCCCACATATTCAAAACCCGGTCATGTTGGTCCGACCCGATTAACTCATATAAAAATGAACAGAACAGTTACCGCTTTATTTGAATAATTTCTTTTTGATCTTCCTTCCTCAACACTCTTTTTCTCCAACAGAAAGAAAATGAGTTTCGATTCCTCCCGCTCTGCAAATTCAGGCCAGAAATCAAAAAGAGGCTTTAATTCTAACAGTTCAAATAACAGCGGTAATAGTAATGATAAGAAGAAGAAAAAAAGCAACCAAAAAACCCTAGGCGTGGCTTGGGGCTCCAATTCTTTCTCCTCCTCTCGCTCTTCTTTTCGGAAATCTAACTTTTCCGATTTTGGCAGGTACTTTATTTTTCTGGATTTTGATATAATTCTCACTGATTTTGCTTCATTGCGAGTGATTAATTAATATTTAAATTTTAAAATTTTGAAATGAAGAATATAGCTGTGCTGTTTGTTTAGATTAATCATAAGGTTAAGGGATAGCTAGTTACTGCACATTTAGAATGAAGAATTTTGATTAATTTTTAGTTTTGAAGTTTATGTTCAATTATTAGAAGAATTAATTTAGGTTAATTTTAATATACCTAATTGATATTCTTGCATATTAATTTAAGATAAATTTGAGACAATTTATATTTAGTTATTACTACTATAAATATCGTTAATTTTTTTTTTAATTGGTGCTTTCTGGTTGTTTTGAATATAGTTATATGTTAGAAAAGAATCGGAAACTTCAAAGTCAGTTTGATGCAGAAGCTTCGATTTCTTCGCACAGTGCTTCAACTTTTGGAAGGCCTATATTTCAGGGGGTTTCTATCTTTGTTGACGGTTTCACAATTCCATCTAGTCAGGTATAGTTTCTTTAGAGGATAATTTACTTAAGCTTTGCTTGGTTGCATGGAGACTTAAATACCAAAATTGGGAAAGCAAAGAAGTTAATGCTTAAGCTTTATGGTCTTAAACTCTTAATTAACAAGTAGGCTAAATTTTTGGGACCGTCACTGCAAGTAGCTGTACTATCCTCATTTTGTTTGTAATGAGTTGGTTTGACTTCTCGCTCTCTCTCTCTTTTTTTTTTTTTTTTTTTTTTATTTTTATTTTTTTAATTATACTGGAATCGAATAATCTGTTGCCTTAGGAATTACGAGGCTATATGTTGAAGTATGGTGGGCGATTTGAGAATTACTTTTCCAGACGTCGTGTTACCCATATCATCTGTAGCAATCTTCCAGATAGTAAAATCAAGAATTTGAGGTTCACATTATTTATTTAGTTCTTTTTTTGCAAACTAATAAAATGCAAATTTTCTTTGGATGGAATTAATTATCATGCTGGTATACATAGGTCCTTCAGTCGTGGGCTCCCAATTGTGAAACCAATATGGATTCTGGATTCTGTTGCTGCTAACAAACTTTTGAGTTGTAAGTTGTGTATTTTGCGGTTTTTATCTTGATTTCCTGTGCATCTCTCCAGTTGGAGTCACATGTCATGTTCAAGCCTCTCTTTCAAAAGGATTACATGAGTTCTATTATTTCTGTCCTTTTTTTTCCTCCAATTGGAGTCACATTTCATGTTCAAGCTCTCTTTCAAAAGGATTACATGAGTACCATTATTTCTGTCCTTTTTTTTCCTTCTTTAATTTGCTTCGATGTTGTTTTGTGACCATTAGGGGCTCCTTACCAACTTGATCAGCTTGTCAATAATCAACCAAAGTTGCCGGACTTCTTTGCTTCAAAGAGCAGCCATGTCCCTGAGGGTGCTCCGATCACTGCAGTTTATCAAGCAAAATCTCAAACAGAGGATTCATCTTTGAATGATGGCAGATCAAACAATGATGATTTAGCTGAACTGGATGTGTCCATGGAACATGAAATGCATATTAGGATAGAAATTGAAAATCCTGCACTAGATAATAATAGTGGAAAGATGATTGAGCAGCAATTTTGTTGTGATGGAAAATCTTCTGAGGAAAACTTGGCAGAACCTAGTAGTTCTGATAGAGAAAATGACTGCAGTGTGAAAAATGAATGTCAGTCTTCTACTCTTCAACCATCTATAAGTTCAACAACTGTTGCCTCTTCTAGAAAGCACCATTCAACTCTTGGGGATCCCAATTTTGTGGAAAATTATTTCAAGGTAGTGAAATGATAAAGGATTGCATGTTTTTGCTATTAGTGTCATATTATTCTAGTTTTCGATAAGTTACTTTCTGTGCTCCAGGACTTCTTAAGCATAATAGATATATCTAATTCATATGTCTTTTGATGAATTTGTATGCCCTGTTGTGCTTGAAGAGTTATCTGTGGGTACTTAGTCTTGGTTATATCTTAAAGTGAACTCTTATTTCTGTAGAGTTCAAGGCTTCACTTCATTGGTACTTGGAGAAATCGGTATCGTAAACGTTTCCCCGACCACAGTGGGCTTAAGAGTATGAGTTCTTTACCAAGAGTTTCATCAGATGCTCAGAGGACATCCATCATCCATGTTGACATGGTAATCTCATTATCATGGGATTTATAACTGGATTTCAAATAGACATTTTTCTTTTGCCTATTATTATGGTTGTGAACTTCAGCAATTCTAGAGCAATTTGAAACCTGAACCTGTTTAACGAAGGAATACCCCTGCATTGTAAAGATAGATGTGCTATGTTTTCCTTATCTGGACTTATAATATGCAATTGACTCAAATATGCTGCTCCAGGACTGCTTCTTTGTGTCAGTGGTCATCAGGAACCATCCTGAATTACAGGATAACCCTGTAGCTGTATGTCATTCAGACAATCCAAAGGGAACTGCTGAAATTTCATCTGCGAATTATCCTGCTAGGGCTTATGGTTATTCAGTCTAAGTTTTCTCTATCTCGTTCCGATTACATTTTATTTTCTGGATAATCTTTTCTGTATATAAGTGAATTTTAATTCTATTTTTCAGGAGTTAGGGCTGGGATGTTTGTTAGAGATGCCAAGGCTCTTTGTCCGCAGCTTGTTATTTTTCCTTACAACTTTGAAGCTTATGAGCAGGTAATCCATAAATTTGAACATCCAATTTGAGTGTTTTTAAAGGATGTCACAGTTCTCCTGTTTAGTGGGTTTGCTGATGATTTTTTATTTTTATTTTTTTAAGGTAGCAGATCAGTTTTATAACATCTTGCACAAGCACTGCAATAAGGTTCAGGTCTGGTCATGAAACATATCCCTGACTATAAATTCTTTCCATTTTGAGTTCTTGGCAATATAATTGTTGTTGAATACAGGCAGTTAGCTGTGATGAAGCATTTTTAGATGTCACAGACTTAGAAGGGGAGGATCCTGAGCTTCTAGGTTCAAAAATAAGAAAAGAGATTTTTGAAACTACAGCCTGCACGGCAAGTACTGGGATAGCTGGGAATATGCTTGTGGCCCGCCTTGCCACCAGAACAGCTAAACCGAATGGTCAATGTTACATCCCTCCAGAGGGGGTATGTCTCGTGAATGTTGCTTTTTTGCTTTTTTTCTTTAACTTTCTATTCTATAGGAGGCATCTTCGCTTTGATTTGATACTGAAGTTGTCTGATAATTTCTGCACATCAATATTGCAGTGTAGGTGGTTCTGTTATGCTTAGTGAGATATTCTATAATACTATGCCATACCTTGTTAACAAATGCATCCATTTAAGAGTTGGCAGTCACAATTTCATAACACACATTCCTTCAATAAATTGGGAAAATCCACTCTTCTCGTTCTTTATACAACTTATAAAGTTTAAGCCATCACTTGAATATATCTATATAAGGTATTTTGTGTTGCATGAATGTCACCTTCTTGACTAAAGTAGTTGATTTGTTGCAGGTGGGTGAGTATCTGAACCAACTTCCAATCAATGCACTTCCTGGAATAGGTCATGCTTTAGAGGAAAAGTTGAAGAAGCAAAACATTTGGACTTGTGGTCAGTTGCGTACGATTTCCAAGGTCATGTTATGTTTCATCTTGAAATAGTTGTTACCTTTTCTAATTAAGAAGATATATTTGCAAGCTGTTAGACTCCTTGTCATGCCATTCCCTTTTAGGTTGCAAATGTAGAATTTCAATAGACTGCAGCAGGTTATAATGTGACCAATGGCATTCTTCAGACTTAATTTATAGTGCATTATTCTTTACTTACAATGGATTGCCTTCCACAGCTAACAAAAAAGATAAGTAAATGAAAGGGTAATTTTTCTTAGTTGATTCAGACTAAATGAATTGGACGAAGTAGTAAAAGAAAATACATTAAAATGTTCCGAAGTTTTTCCTGTCAGAATTAATTTCTTAAAGATCGAATAAGCAATAGGCAAGGAGGTTTCTGGGTATTTTAATATGTACAGCTTTTTGGTGTCTTCAGGATTCACTTCAAAAGGATTTTGGAGCAAAAACTGGTGAGATGCTGTGGAATTATAGTAGAGGAGTAGATAACCGGCAAGTTGGGCTGATTCAGGTTCAGAAAAAAACTATATTACTTCTTTCTTCTATCTTATTATATTCTTAAGACTGCTATGCACTCTTGCAGGCTTGCAGACAATCCATCTGTTTACTATTATTAGAAATGTGGATTATAGAAAATGTCAATAAGCGATTTTTGTAATAGACTAAGAGCAACTGCAAAAGCCTCTTCTAATTTCACTCTTCAAATACCTATTTGATTACCTATTTAGCAAATTGAAGAGTGGAAAAATAAACTATTTTCCAAAAGACTATTCAAATAAAATTAATGTTATATTATTTTAATCAAATTGAATGGGTCCACTTTAGTTATATGATTTTTATATAAAAATAATTATAAGTAATGATGATGATGTGTATAAAAAATTATATTATATTAATAGAAGAGAGATAATGTAAATAAATTTTTATTATTTAAATCAAATTAAATGATATTTACTTTATTTATATTATTTTAATATATAAATAGTTATTAGTAAGTCCAACCACCACAACTACAATAAAATAAAGAGAGAGAAAATATTATATAATAATATTTGAAGAGAGATAAGTCACTCTTCAATATTAAAGAGCGATAAGTAAAATCCAATTTGAAGAATCTCAATTGGTGTTTCTTTTGGAACCAATTTTGATGATGTGGCTCGTCAATTTAGTAACTAAATAATATTTGAAGAATCTTTTGGAGTTGCTCTAATAGTACCAGCCTGATCTGACAAAAAAGTATCCTGAAATTTGCTGGAAATTGGAGCGCAATGCTAACCTTTTGCTTATTGGGTGGCCTTTTCATATTCTTACATAGATGTTTTCTTATATATGTGTTTCTATTTTTTTTTTTTTTTTAAAGATCATTTTTCCTCTTTTCTTTTGTCATGTTATTTGAAACCATCTAAGCCTTGCTGACAGATGACATGATCTGCAGGAAAGCAAGTCTATAGGTGCCGAAGTGAATTGGGGGGTCAGGTTTAGGGATTTGAAAGATGTTGGTATTCTGATGCCATATAGAAGCTTACTCTTGACTTTTTATTTTTATCTTTTTAAGAAGGTCACGAATTGTGTATTATTCATTGCAGTCTCAACATTTCCTTTTGAGCATTTGCAAGGAGGTTTCATTGCGGTTGCAGGGATGTGGAGTGAAAGGACGTACCTTTACTCTTAAGGTGTCTGCAATCATGCTTTATATTTATATCATGCAGTGCACTCAGTTGAGTGTTGCTTTCTTCTTGTCATGACTTGTCTCCTTAATTCCTTGAGAAGTTACGTCTAATTTATAATACTGAACTAAATTTCATTTTATTTGAACTAAATTTCATTTCATTTGTTTATTTATTTCTTATACGAAACATCTAGATGAAAAAAAGAAAACAAGATGCTGGCGAGCCTATAAAATATATGGGCTGTGGAGTCTGTGATAACATGAGCCACTCAATGACGGTAGCTATGGACCAAATGTAGTTTCAATTTTTATTCTATTTGTATATGTAGTAGAGGTTGAAGTATTAAGATTATTATGTTGCTATAGGTTCCAGTTGCTACTAATGACGTGGAAGTGCTCCATAGGATAACAAAGCAGCTCTTTGGGTCTTTCAATTCAGGTAAGTAAGCCTAGCAAATTTAGAGTAGTTTCAAAAACTTCCATTTTGGAAAAGCATATTCATGTTACTAGTTGTAAAGTTAAAAAAAGGGTAACAAAGAAGATTTAAGCTGTATCCACTGAAGAAAAAAAGAGGCACCTTACATATACTGTCTGTTTGTGCCCCTTTGGTTCTGATTTTGATGGATCTGTAAAGTGAGTCAGGTGTGTTCTACAAGACATTCTAACTTGTTATTGTTACAACTTAGCAGTCAAAGAGTCTGGTAAGTGATGGATGGCTAGTAAGTTCATTTATGGAGATGCCGATTGATATGTCATTTCAGACTTGGTCATGAAACGTCTAGTATGTGAGTGATGGATGGCTAGTAGTGGCATTTATGGAGATGCTGCTGGTGATATATCAATTGCCGGCTTGGCTATGACAGCCTTTGGGATTTGATTCAAAGAACTTAGTATAAGGAAAATATGAGCGCTTTTACTCGCTTGGATGACTAGGAATGGTTAAAACCAAAGGAAATTTTGTAGGATCGATTATATGTTGAGAATCGCCTACAAAGCTTTTTAGCAAACCATAGTATTGTTTGATCACAGGTTGACAAGTTTTGAATCTGGTCTGATCTTAATCATTCTAGACTTTCTATTGTTCTAGCACAGTTATTTGATTATTTCAGTGTTATATTTTTTGTTAGTTAATTTAATGGTTAACTTTTTTATATTTATGAACTTTGTAAACTCCTTTATGTTTCATTTTGTATTTGGTTGATACTAAGATAACCATGTCTTAGTATTTTGATTGGTTTTGTGCAGATGTTCAGGACATTCGGGGTATTGGCTTGCAAGTTTCGAAGCTTGAAAGTGCAGACACTTCTAAACAAGGTACTTGTTATGTTGTGCTGAATACAGTTCATACCATCTGTATTCTAATTAATTTCCTACAGTTGATGGAGTTGCTTTAGGCATAGCTTTTATGCTATTTCTATGGCCAACTTAGATGTAATATTAGACTTTTTTCCTCACTGCAATATTGTTTGTTCTAATAATTGAAATATATTTCTGATAAAATGGCCTTTTAACTTTGTTGGTTTGAAGGGGTTGAAAGAAACACTTTAAGATCATGGCTCACATCTGCATCAGCTAGTACTGAAGAGCATCGTGATATCAATAATATTACTGGAGAGAGGACTAATATAGGTATTATAAATTAGCATATTGCAAATTATATGTCTTTGATGACTTCTAATAGTATTTTGATAAAAATTTCTGATCATTCTGCCTGTGGTTGGTGAGTTGTAGTTTAACATTGACATTAGGAAATCCGATGATTTCTGGAAGAAAGAAAGACTGTTGTATGTTTATATAATAGTGTTTAACAGGATTTTCTGTTATGTTTATATAATAGTGTTTAACAGGATTTTCTGTTTTCTTACTCTGCTTGAAATTTAAAATTCTCATAGATGAGAATCAAAGTTGTTTATTTGAGAGGTGCATTTTACTGATTAGTATGTTAACCAAAAATCTGATTAGCATTCATGATGTTACATAGTAGATCAGGAAAATGTATTAAAAACAAAAACAATCACATAGTTTTGTCTCAAAGTGCATGTGTCGGAGGTAAAAGTATCCACACTATCTTAAGTTTTTATGGGTATCATGCTCAAAGGTATGTTGATATGTGATATTGTGTGTATATATTTAGTATTGCTGAACATAATATACTGAATCCGATCCTACTTTGAATTAATTCTAAGATAAGTTACTATAAACTGATATCTTAAATTTTAAGATGTTAATATTTGGGAGTTATTCCATCTTCAGGCAAAAGAAGGGCACGTGTAGTTATCAAAATATTTGCATTTTCCAATCATATTTATGCTTAACATTTGCTTTTATTATTGATTTGGTTAATAATATTCCATTTATGATTTTCTTTATAGATCGTGTGGGACATAGCAGTGGGGGAACTCTGGGTCAGTTATGCACCAATGCAATTGGGCATTCTGTTCAAGTGGACAATAATTTGTCCAGTTGTCAAACTTCTTCAAACCAAACACTGCCACCTTTGTGCCATCTTGATATGGGAGTGGTAGAGAATCTTCCTCCAGAACTGTTTTCAGAACTGAATGTAACTTATGGTGGAAAGTTAGTTGATTTTATTGCTAAGAACAAAGACAAAGGCAAAAATACCAGAAGTTCTTTATGCGACTCTGCTCATGGACCTGAAGGTGATCTCTTCTTACCAGGGTTTTATATGAATACTATGGTAGTATACATTAATCTCTAACAGTTCCTCATGGATGCGTTGATTTTGTTGATTAAGGTGCTGTAAACAAGGGAAAGCGACCTCTCAATTCTGATAAGGTCGCCCAGACCAGAGGACCTGTAGAAGTAAAGGTAACTTCTTATCATTGACATTATCATTCTGGCTTTGCTTCTCAATAGATATTTGACAAAAAAAAATTGTATCTTTTTGTTAGGCTGAACAGTATACAGTTGAGGAACTGCAGGCAGTATCTGTTTTGAGAGCAGGATCCTGCAGTGGGGTCGGTCCCACTTTAGGTCTAAATAAAACTGATTTATTGCCTTCATCTCTTAGTCAAGTAGATACCTCAGTTTTAGAACAGTTACCGGAAGAAGTGAGAGTTGATATAGTTGAGCTGCTTCCTGCACACAGAGAGAATGAGTTCACTCGTAATGCTGCCTTGGTTCCAGATAATCAACAGGAACCGATAGGTTTCAAGGCTGCTGAGAATCTTTTGGGATTAAATGAACCTGTGGTGAGCAGTAATCTTTGGGCTGGAAGTCCTCCACTGTGGGTTGATAAGTTTAAAGCCAGCAACTTCTTGATACTGAACATTCTGGCAGATATGTACTACAAGTCTGGATCAACTACATATTTATCTCGAATACTGCAACATACTATATCTGTACCTCTACATCTTCCAGATGCGAGTTCTGATGGATGGGATGAAGCGATTCATAGCTTATGTGAGCTCCTCAGCCAATATATTGAATTAAAGATAGAAGTAGATATTGAGGAAATTTATGTTTGTTTTCGTCTTCTGAGAAGGTATTTATGCAAAGCTGGTTTACTAATTTTATGTTCTGTTGAGCTTCTTTGCAAGGATAGAGCTTTATTTGGTTGATATTGTTGTAAGTCTTATCATTGTTTCCCCCATCAAGAATACATCTTACGAAAATGTGGAAATTAAGTTCAATTGATGATGCTTTTCTTAGATATATATTCTTTAATATCTCAAGACATTGGTGACTATTCCATGTCTTTCACGAAATATTTGATTCATTGATTGATTAACAGTTTTAGCTTTTTAGCCAAATTAGCATTTTGTAATCCAACTGAAAATTTGCTTGCGTCGTAGCTCTTCTGACATTTGGATTTGCCTTTATAAATGAGATCTTAATTCCAGCTTAGTTTATCTTGATTCGACATTAGTAGTATATAGATTTTTCCCCAATAACCTCCCAGTGTGATAGGATTGTCACGACAGTTCATATATATATATATGTATACATCTTTGCTTATTAACAGAAATTTTTTTTCTAGTTCATTTCGAATCTATCCTATAATTGTTTAACATGAACTTGGGAATGTGAGAATGAAAATATCACATTTTTGTGCCTTCATCACCATCTCTGTTTGTTACTGTACGATGAATATAGTGGAGCTTTGACCGGTCTTCATATGTGATATATATCATGACTTGCATACCATGGTAATGTTGTTTGGATGTTTTTAGTTTATTTTATGGGCAATACACTATTCTGTTTAGTTGGTTTTCAATGTTGCACGTACCTTATTTGTTATTACTAACTTTAAATGATATCTTCATTTGACCTTTTAATGTTTCAGGATTATGGTGAAGTCAGAATTTTTTTCACAAGTTTACAACTTTGTTTTACCTTATCTTCAGGTTAGTATGTCTAGTTTCCCATTTTGAATTTTCTTGGACAGAACTTAGAAGAGCATCTATGTACTTATGGTAACAGTTACGATTTACCTGTAGAGCATCATGTTTTTTGTTTCCATTTGCTTCTACTTTCCATTAACTGGACTTCACAAGATGTACTGTAAGGGACTTGAAACAAACTTGCTGGGATTTCTCTAGCATTACAATGAGACACTGTGACAGTAGCCCACTTGGTTATGCAGATTATTAAGTCTGTACTAGCATTTATAACCCGTAATCTATGAACTGATGGATTGGGGATAATAAATTTTCTTCCTTTATGGTATAGTTTCTGTAGAAACAATTAGGACTTCATTACTCTGTTGTGCATGCTTGTAATCACCTGGTGACGTTGGTTTTCCCTTGACATTGTGGCATGGCTGGTTTTATGTTAGAAAGTTCCACTCAAAATCACTGGTGTAAGATTGTTTGTTGCAATGGTTTGCATATAACTCCGCTGGGGGATTACTACTCGAAGTCCCTCTGATTTGTATGCTTTTATAAACATTCTTGATTCTCATGAAAAGAGATATGATGAGATGGGTTTCTTTTTCAAGGTTTTGCATTTGATTTCTTACTCAGTTCCGCTTGTTTTTAAATCTTGTTTTCCAGACATCTGTAGGTCTTAACTATGGAGGAAGCATGCATATAGAATGAGTAGTTCCTCTTGCCATGGAGCTTTTGACGTTTGCTCTCTGATTTCAAAATCCACACTGCACCTTATGCAATTCATAAGGAAGATATGAAGGTTTAAATGTTCACTAGCCCTTATTTGGGGTCTACCTGTGTTTATTAAATTCTAACTATTTTGGTGCAAGAAAATTTCACTATGTTTTTTTATCCCAACCAATATACTGCTAATTTTCTCAAGAATTGATGTGTTGTAACTTGTATATGGACTTACTAATTAATGACGCTTTCAGGTTTAACTTGTCCAACTCCAAGCATCTTGCATGTCAACTTGCTATTCTATGTTATGATTTGAGAGAATCTGCTGTTTTAAGTTTAATTCAATTCATATCAGTTCCTTATTTTGGCGTTGGATTAAGGAGCTTGCAAAATTCTTAGGTAAGGTTTCTACATATTCTAATTATTTAATTTATTTTGCCTAATTATACGTATAACGTTTTCATTGGATTTGCCATATACTGTCCAATATAGGTCTATGGTTAAATGATTATACTCTAGTACTTTTACATACTAAAGTTTTCGTAATTTTGTTTTTGCGTCTCAGAAACAACTGGCATAATCCTGTCTATATTTCATGGCGGAGATTGTTGAGTTGCAAAGGGAATCACGTAGTTGGTGCTTATCAGTCAAGTTTCTAGAACATTCCCAGGATGCATTGCTGATATTATGGGTAATTATCTTGTTGAATAAATGTTCAAGATGTTTTGATACCATAGTTATGAGCTATCTGGGTTCTTTTCCTCTATGCAGTTTTTAAACATATATGTTGATTGTTCTGAGAGATGTTGACGTTGATCTTGTTTTTTATGCTTCCACATAGGAAGTAGTTGAAATGCCTTTCACTGAAGTCGCCCTTTTCATTTTGATTTCTTTGAGGAATGTTATTGCTTTCCGGCCTAAACCTGAATCCCCATCATGCACCAGAGATATCTGATCTTGTTATTTGACTTGGTGCTATGAAGTAAATCGGAATGTAATCTTGAATTAGTGGTAGTTGTTACCAAGTCATTACATACAAATGCCATTTGGTGCTTCATCAGATCCCAGTCTCTAATTAATTTGTCAATTGGGTCACTGTTTTCTAATTTGCACTCAGGTAGGTTCCTGATGAGACTGCGTGGCCACCCTCACATTTCGAATCTCACTGTTTTGCTGGTGGTTCAGTCATGTGTCAGCGATGACTGCAGAAAAAAGCCTCTTGATAGTTGGTATTTATCTTCTTGAAAGTAACATTCCGAAGACATCGGTGGTTAGTGAATAAACTATTTGCACTTTTTCTTTCTTAATATTATTATTTTAGTCATATGAGAAACATGCTTTCAAATTCTTGCTCGTGGTAGTTCTCTTTGACTTTTTTATTCTTGAAGATTGCATTCCTAGTACTTGCAATACTCCACGGTGCATCAAATTTTCATGCAATATGGTTTATTAGTTGTCACTTTGACATACAATTCAATAATCCTTCTAGTCAAAAGGAAAATTTTATAACATTTTGATATTTGAATTGACATCAAATCATTTTACATCAGTCAGTATCGATTCCTGTTTCATACATGAAGAAATTGAGGAAACCCTCTTTTTATTTTCTTATTTTAAACTATACAATAATTGGCCATATATAGTCTTCAGTCTTCTCTATAAAAGGAAGATAAATCTACCCATAATTACATACAATCAATTACCATATCTCTAGCAATCTTAAAGATATTTTCCTATTTTTAACACCCCCCTCAAGCTGGAGCATATAGATCATATGCACCAAGCTTGTTACAAATAAAATCAATACGAGGACCACGAAGAGACTTAGTAAGGATGTCCGCTAATTGTCCTTCAGAGTTGACGAAGCTAGTGACCATGCATCCAGATAAAATTTTCTCCCTGATAAAGTGACAATCGACTTCTATGTGCTTGGTCCTTTCATGAAATACAGGGTTAGATGCTATATGTAGTGCTGCCTGGTTGTCACAAATTAGCTTCATTTGTGTCCCACCTCCAAACTTTAATTCCTGTAACAACTGTTTTAACCATACTAACTCACATGTTGCCAAGGCCATAGCTCGATATTCTGCTTCTGCACTAGACCTGGCAACAACTGTTTGTTTCTTACTTTTCCAGGATACTAGGTTGCCTCCAATTAAAACACAATATCCTGTAGTAGAACGCCTGTCGGACGGAGAGCCTGCATAATCTGCATCAGAATATCCAACTATCTCAGTATTGCCTTTATCTTCATACAATAATCCTTGTCCTGGCGCTTTCTTGATATACTTAAGAATACGTATGACAGCATCCCAATGACTTTCACATGGAGTTTGCAGGAATTGGCTAAGCACACTGACTGCGAATGAGATATCTGGGCGAGTAATTGTAAGATAGTTCAACTTTCCAACTAACCGCCTATATCGTCCAGGATCTTTTAGCGGCTCTCCAACTAGTTTCATGTACTCCTCAGGGTTTTCCAATGGCTCCCCCTCTTTTGGCAGAAGTTTAACATTTGGATCCATGGGCGTGTCAACAGGTTTACAATCTAACATGCCTGTTTCTTGAAGAATGTCTATAGCATATTTTCTCTGAGAGATGACTATACCAGTATGAGATTGAGCTACTTCTATGCCAAGGAAGTACTTTAGTAGTCCCAAATCTTAGTCTGAAAATGATTAAATAAATGTGTTTTCAGCTGTCGAATTCCCTCTTGGTCACTTCCAGTAATGACTATATCATCCACATATACAACCAAGTAAATGCATTGGCCATTGGAATGGCGATAGAAAACCGAGTGGTCTGCCTCGCTACGAGTCATACCAAATTTCTGAATGACAGTACTGAATCTCCCAAACCAAGCACGAGGAGACTGTTTGAGACCATACAGAGAGCGACGAAGCCGACAAACCAGACCATACTCCCCCTGAGCAACAAAACCAGGTGGTTGCTCCATATAGACTTCCTCTTGGAGGTCTCCATGAAGGAATGCATTCTTGATGTCCAACTGATAGAGTGGCCAGTGACGCATAGCAGCCATGGAGAGAAACAAGCGGACGGAAGCAATTTTGGCTACAGGAGAAAAAGTGTCACCATAGTCAAAACCAAATATCTGGGTATAACCTTTAGCAACAAGGCGAGCCTTGAGTCGATCAATCTGCCCATCAGGACCAACTTTCACCGCATAAACCCATCGACAACCAACTGTAGATTTCCCAGGGGGTAACGGAACCAAATCCCAAGTGCCACTTGAGTGTAAAGCAGCCATTTCATCTATCATTGCTTGTTTCCATCCTGGATCAGACAAAGCCTCATGGACATTTCTAGGAAGAGGAACAGAAGACAAGGTGGAGACAAAAGCAAAATATGGAGCAGATAAACGATGATAACTGAGAAATGTATAAATAGGATGTGGATTACGAGTGGAACGAATACCTTTACTGGTGGCAATTGGGCCAGGAAGGTCCAATGTACGGGCAGGAGCTGGAGCAGGTTGTGAGTCAGTGGCTGCAGTGTCAATGCCAGCGGAAGATAGAGATCGAGGACGACGGTGATATACCTGAAGAGGACGTGATGGTGACATAGTCTCAAGTGTAGGATGAAAGAATGGAACAGGTAGTACCGGAGAAGGGACGGGAAGAGTCGGGGTATGAGGAGAGAAGTAAGGTGATGACTCGAAGAATGTGACGTCGGCAGAGATAAAGTAGCGGTTATTAGCTGGAGAATAACATCGGTACCCTTTTTGAAGTCGGGAATATCCTAAGAAGATGCATTTAGTAGATTTAGCAGAAAGTTTATCCTGTCCCGGGGTTAGATTATGGACAAAACACACACAACCAAATATGCGAAGAGGGACCGAATAGAGAGGTTGGTTGGGAAATAAGATAGAGTGGGGAATTTGGTCTTGTAAAACAGAAGAAGGCATACGATTAATGAGATAGCAAGCAGTAAGAACTGCATCCCCCCAGAAACGAAATGGTATATGGTTATGGATTAATAAGGTACGAGCCGTCTCAATGAGATGTCGGTTTTTACGTTCAGCTAGACCATTTTGTTGGGGTGTATAGACACAAGATGACTCATGTAGAATACATTGAGATGAGATAAAGGTGGTAAAAGGAGCAGAAAAATACTCCCGAGCATTATCACTACGAAATACACGAATGGGAACATCAAATTGAGTTTTGATTTCAGCACAAAATTTTCGAAAAATAGGAAATAACTCAGAGCGATCTTTCATTAAAAATAGCCAAGTATTTCGAGAGTAATCATCAATAAATGTCACAAAATACCGAAATCCCATAACAGAATTGACACGACACGGACCCCAAACATCGGAATGAACTAACTCAAAAGGGGACGCAGCCCGATTATTGACTCGATTGGGAAATCGTACACGAGTATGTTTCCCAAGTTGACACGACTCACATGGAAGTGAAGATAATGAAGAAAGTTGCGGAACTAGCTTCTGAAGCTTAGAGAGACTGGGGTGACCCAAACGGTTGTGGAGAACATCAGCAGAATCAGTGGAGGTGCAAGCGACCGCAGGCAATGACTGCGTGAGATGATAAAGGCCTTGTGACTCACGTCCTGTACCAATCGTCCGTCCCGTACCCTGGTCCTGTACAATAACAGAATGATTAAGAAAGGTGACAGAACAATTCAGATCATGAGTGAGTTTACTAACAGAAATAAGATTGAAAGGACAACCCGGTACATAAAGCACAGATTTCAGAGGTAAGGAAGGAACAGGAGAGGCTTGTCCAATTCCTTTAGCGATAGTTTTAGAACCATTAGCAAGAGTAACCATAGGAAGAGAATGAGAACTAGTTAAAGAATACAAAAGTTTTGGATTACCAGAAATATGATCAGAGGCGCCAGAGTCCAAGACCCATGGGCCCAATGGGGAGGACTGAGTGATGCAGGCAACAGAATTACCAGTATGAGCAACGGAAGCAGATGACGAGGACTGAGAGGCCTGATACTGGAGGAAAGCTGCATATTCGGCTTCAGACAGAGTAACATTTTGAGAGGGCTGGTCGAAGTAGTCCGAGGACGGGGAAAGATCAACTTGAGCAACCTTAGCCTTAGGAGGATGTGGTGGTTTTCCATGGAGCTGATAACAACGCTCCCGAGTATGGCCAACCTTCTGACAGTAGGTACACTTCGGACGCTCGCCCCGATGACGAGGATTACCTCGACCGCCGCTGGAATGGCCGTGAGCGGCCAAAATGGAAGACTCGGTTGGATGAGAGTCAACAATAGCTGAAGAAGAGACACGGAGAAGGCGAGAGAAGACATTCTCCAGAGAGGGAATTGTAGCACTAGTTAATATTTGGTCGCGGACTGGTTGAAGTTCGGACCGTATCCCAAGAAGAGTTAAGACCATAAAGAAGTGTTCCCGTTGGCGCTCCTGATCAGATAAATTCGAAGTAATTGGGAGGAGAGAATTGAACTCCTCTCTAAGGGATTCCACTCTGCCAATATATTCAGAAATATCCATATCCCGCTGATGCAAACTGAACATGTTAGATACCACAGAATAGAAACGTTGAATATCATTAGTGTATAAAGAGCGAGCTTTGCCCCATAATTTGGAGCAGGTCTTATAAGGCCGAAAAATAACCAGAAGTTTTGGATCAATAGCCTGCCAAAGTAAATTACATAACTGGGCATCTATTTTCTTCCAAAGTGGTCGTTCTTCAGGAAGAATATCTTCAGCATTGGAAGTCAAATGGTCTTCACATCCTTGTCCCATAAACCAGTTCAACAGAGGCAGCCCAACACACATAATTTAGAGGGCCAAATAATTTTTCAGATGTAAAACAACCAATTACTAGAGATTACAGGAATGGGAGCACCAGACTTACCCAAAGCGGATGGGCGGGGAGGATGATTACTGCTCGGGTTGGCCATGGCAGGGAACAGTGGCGCCGGAGAGTGAACAGTGAACAGTGACAATGAACAGTGCGCGTGAACAGTGCGCGTGAACAGTGACGGTAAACAGTACCGTGAAAAGTGATGCCGGAATAGTGTCGCCGGAAAAAGTAAAAAGAAATCCTAGGATCAACCTACTGATACCATGAAGAAATTGAGGAAACCCTCTTTTTATTTTCTTATTTTAAACTATACAATAATTGGCCATATATAGTCTTCAGTCTTCTCTATAAAAGGAAGATAAATCTACCCATAATTACATACAATCAATTACCATATCTCTAGCAATCTTAAAGATATTTTCCTATTTTTAACAATACAGGTCAATGATGTGTAATATACATTGTTTTAAAAACTTGATTGGTGGTTGAATCGGTGATTTAAAAAATTTAATGGGTCACTGGTTCTACTAATTGAACCATTCTGATTGAATCGACAGAATTGGCTACATAATAAGTAATTTTAATTAAATAAAAATTAGTATTTATTTTTTGGTTAAATTTTTTTTTTTTTTTGGGGGGTAAAAAGCCCAGCCGGATCAGTTGATCAATTTTGATCGGTTTTATTGTAGCTTGATTGTTCAATCGGATTGGACTTGTGGTCGGTTCCTGATCCGACCTGCCGGTCATATAAGAGAAATTTGATGCAAGGACATTACATTATATTATATTCAATATATATATATATATTTTTTGGAATCGTTGGAAACCCCGCCGCCAAACCACTCCTTCTGAGCTTAAGCGGAGCAGGTAAAACCCCCGGCTATCCCAGGTTCTTACAAGAAACGCACTCCCTGGATTCGAACCCAGAACCTCAAGGACAATCTAGGAATCATATTATATTCAATATGGTTCCTAGATCGTCCCCTATTTTTTCAGGCAGATGTGGTTTTCAAGGTTTGAATCCGTGATCAAACGAATATTAACACTTGACCATATCCTGTGATTACTAATATTTTATTATTGTTTATATGTCTAATTGGAACAACACAGAGATCTTTATTGATGATTATTTTATGTGAATTGCTTTCGTCTTACAGGCGTCGTGATTTTTCATGAAGCTGTTGCAAAGATTGAATGTGTGAGCGCATATGGCTTTGACTATTGACAAATACAAACATTTGAGCATACACGGAACTGGGAATTAGACTCGTTCATTTCATTTTCTGCTGCCTCTCATCTAACGCTACACGTGTTCTTCACTCGTGTGTTTGATCGCCCAATCACGTGGGTGAAATTGATTGTCTTGATAGCTAAGGTTTTATGATTGAAATTTTTTGAGTGGAATGAAGTCTCGTTTTTGAATTTTTAATTCTTATTTTATCTTTGCTGAAGTATGATTATTTTTATTGTTTTTATCTCGATATTATATTAAATATAATTATCATTTATTTAATATTTTAACACATGATAATATATTATTGGATGTTGTTTTAATAACGTGATACTACTACCATTAATATTGTGGTGTTCAATTTTTTTTTCACAATCACATATTTTCATATTAGATATAAGCTTGTCATGAATGAAATGTATATTTTTTTTATTTTGTTATGTCCTTTAATAAATTATATTTAGCTAGCAAAAATATACCTATACAAAAGGATCAAAGACAAAAAACTAGATCGAAAAACATTATTATTCACAACTTTTAAATTCACATTGTATTGAGAGAACTGACAAAAACACCTAATTTATAAAAGAATATTATATGTAATTATTTAGAAGTTTTATCCTTATCTATAAATATATAAACCCAAAATTTATCATACAAAAAGCTTCGGAATCAACTGTTTAATCATCATCAACAGCCACAATACCGATCATAATAGACAACGACATTAAAAGTAAGTAGTACTTCCCACGTTATCTCCACACACCGTAAGAAAAGAGACATTTAGCGTCCAAACTCTTAGTATCGAAACTCTTTTTTGACGATAATAAATCATTTAGCATTGAAAAAACTTTTTCGACGCTAAAAATATAGGTATTTAACGTCAAGAACTACTTCGACACAAATAACGATCTTTTAGCATCGAAATTTCTCTTTCGACGCTAAAAGTTTATCATTTAGTGTCGAATTTGAATTTCGACACTAAAAGTTAAAACTTTAGCGTCGAGCGACTATTTCGACACTAAAAGTTCAACTCTTATAGTGACAAATATAAATTTCGACGCTAAATGGTATACCTTTTGCGTCGAACAACTTTTTCGAAGTTAAAGGTTGGACATTTAGTGTTGAACAACTCTTTCAACGCTAAATGTGCAACCCTAAATTTAATTCGACGCTAAATCATAAATCTTTAGCGTCGAATTTGAATTTCGACTCTAAAGGATAAATTTAAATTTTTGAATTTCCCGTCTGCTAAAATTTGAATTTATTGTCTTCAATCATGTTTAAATTTTTGACATTTAGCGACGAATTTTCGACGCTAAAAATAAAAAATTTCGACGTTAAAGATCAAATTTTTGGCAGAAATAATTCCCGCTATTTGAGGACCTTTCTAAAGGTTATTTTTTTCCCTATAAATATTCATTTACTCTTTAATTTATCCTATTCTCACTTTCTTCCTCTCTTATTCTTTTTTCCTTAAGAGTTGTTTCATTTTTGTATTTTATGTTAACATCAAATGTTTTTATTTTGTTTGTATGAGAGTATATGAAGATGAAGAAATGGTGGAAATGAAGATGGTGAAGAAAATGAAAAATAAATGAAAGTGTAGATGAAGAATATGGAAGTGAAGATGAAGAAAATATATAGAAAATTATAGTTTATTATTTTGATTACTATTTTATGTTTGTTTTGTTGTGATAAATTTTATAATTTTATTTTTATATCAATAAAGATATCCTTGAAATAAATTTTTTATAATAAATTTGTAATGATGTTCTTATGTTTTCTAAAATTTTAATTACTTTTGTAATGAAATTTAGTTTGAAATTAATTTGTAATGTCAATTTTGTTATAATTAGTTTTTAAAATTAATTATAACGAATTTTTATTTTATTTTTAAACTTTAGCGTCGAAATATTTCGTCGCTTAAAGTCTTTTGCGTCGAAGTAAAATTTTGAAGCGAAAGCTTGGTAGATGAAGGTATTTAGCGTCTAAAACCTATTTCGACGCTAAAGATAAATACTTTTAGCGACAAAGCATTTTGTCACTGATTATATATTTTTAGCGTCGAAATCGATTTTTGACATTAAATACATTCCTCGACCAAGCTTTCGCGTCAAAATTTTACTTCGATACAGAAGACCTTTATCGACGAAATATTGACTTTTAGTGATGAATTTTTTTCGATGCTAAAAGTCAATAATATTGTAGTGACATATTCTTAAAGGTATGGTTCACTTACTTCCTTATACCTTTTGATTAGGTGGATTTTTTTTTTTTTTAAAGATTTCTTCTTCATGTTCGAAAATCAATCATTTTTCATTAGACTCCGATCATTATTTCTATGTAGTAACTCATAATGAATGTGAGAGAGATGATAGGAGGAAAAAATGGAGATTGTGTAGTGAATTGTTGGATTGAAATAGAGTAAGAGTTGTTAGGGGTATTTTAATCCTGAAAATGAGATATTTAATTTGTTATTAAAGTAACAAGTTTGAATATGTCGTTATTAGTGTAATTCGAAAATTATTAAATTTTTTTATAAATTTTCAAAAATTTCATAATATAATATTATCTAATATCATAATTTTACCATCCTTAGAAGAAAAATATGTTAATTTATCCGAAAGTCATGTCCGGACAGATAGACCGTAGTGAAATATTAGCATGATATCATATGCGTCCGATCAGTTCAGTTGTCGAATCAAACTTAATGCATGTAAGGACTGTTCACATCACACCTCCCCTACACAAGGGTTTCAAAGGTGGTAACCGTCAACAAGGACTGAGCAAATGTTGAATGAAGGAGAAAATGAATGCTTCAAATATTTTAGCAAGATAGAGAATTAATTGTTTGACGAATTCAGGGTCTTATAATGAGAACAGAATGCAAAAGTTAAGGAGTAGGTTGGTGGTGGAAAAGGGACAAGCTTCTATGTTTTGTTACGAATTAGGTCAATAAAGCAGTAACATAACAACAATATTACAATAAAAGAGAATTTAAACAAGTTAAAAGATAATACTAAACAAATCAAACAAAATTCTTTTCTGGGTTCGCTTCATGGATTCTTTAATATTATTGTACTACTATATCCGAAATTATTATCTCATTAAGCAAAGTAAAATAAAAGTATAAATATGTTTATATCTTATGCCTATGGTAATTTATTTCTTCTCAAACCTCGCCTTTTTATTTTTAAAGGTAAGAAGGTGGACAAACTCGAATATATTTTTAATTTTTTACCTCCTCTTATAATCGAATCTAGTGCTACGTTGTGAAAATACTTGTTTTTTTTTTCATCTTCTACGACCTAATTTGAAATATGGTAATACCATTTTCATAAGAGTTTTTTTTTTTTTATACTCACATAAGTGAAAGGATCGCATAGCTTCGCAGTAAGCTGGCGTCAAGTAGGATATGTGAAAAGTCTTAATGTACGTAACTTTATCCTTTACAGAATTCAAATACGTGACCAAACAGATAAAAAAATTAACATTTAACTATCACGTTAAAGCAAAACCTTTTGCAATGCATATGCACTCTTGCTACTAAACGGCATGTCAAAGTATATTATTTAGCCCAACTTATTGACATAAAGCTCAATCTATATATATCTTCATACACATACTTAAAACATACTAATAGTCAAACTCGCCTTCACGTTTTCACTTGCATTTGTTATTTTTTTATTTGATGTTCATTTTCATGGTGACATTTTTCAACTCTTCATGTTTCAACAACCTCACACATAAATGATAAAAGTTTTTCCTCTCCGATATTAATATTAGTCAAAGAACATACGCTTATTTAATTACTAATAAATTAATAATATCTCCGTATCTCATTATATATATAAATATATATAGATATAGAGCTGAATTTGCTACATAATATTTCAGTCCAAGACAGAAACAAGAATTAATATTCGAGGCTAATAAAATGAGGTCCCTTTTTTCTTCTTCTTCTTCTTCTTCTCTTATAAGGGCTATCAAAGCAATTTCCATCTTCATCTTCTTCCTTTTACTTTCTTACTCTTTGCATGTTGATGGCTCACGGCTGCTGCATCATCATCAATCTGATTCCGTTAATTTAACAAAGGGTTTCGGAAACATGGCATATTCCGGGCCAAGCCACCGCGGTCGCGGTCACTGACGGCAACTTTGTTTATGGTGCTTAAAACATTCTTTGTTAGTTCTTAATTAGAAGTTTATTTTTGTATACTTACTGAGGATTTCACTGTAACAAGAAGTGCATAGGCACGTATATATATATATATATATACACATGTAACGCCAAACATGTTACATGCATATAGTGTACTGTCTCATTTGAATCTCCATTTTCCATCTTACTTTATTGTTACTAAATTCAATTACCAAAAGAAAAAGTATGGTTTTCTTGTAAATGGTTCTTCAAAATCGTCCCCAAGGGGTATTGCTTGGTGGTGTAGGGTTCAGGATCTCACCTTGAGGTTCTGGGTTCGAATCCAGGGGGCGCATTTCTTGTAAGAGCCTGGGACAGCCGGTGGTTTTACCTGCACCGCGGCCCAGAATGGGTGGTTTGGTGGCGGGGTTTCCAACGTTTTCAAAAAAAAAAAAAAGTTCTTCAAAATACATTGATGTGATAATTTGGGGCGTTTATTTCATAGGTAAGAAGAAGGTAGAACTTTAATCCGAAATTTAAAAAAATAAAGTCACATATCAGCTCAACATTTCGGAGACATGGAGCTATTTGATAAAATTAAAAACATAGGATAAAATTTAATTAGAAAGAGAAACAAAAAGTTTAATAATGAGTACAATCTAATATTTGATCATACATCATAATCTAATATGAACATTAAGTAGATCATAATCTAAAAGAACAAAAAAATGATTGACAAGTTCTTTCTCTTTCCCTTTTGAAACCATCGCGATTAAATTCTAATTAAATGACTTTTGAAATGGCTAAAAGAAGCTCTTTACCATTTTTTTTTTAATTGTTTGGCCGTGGAAATTCATTTGCATGTTGGATTAATGTCAATTTTATTCTTTGTATTCTCTTTTCGTATCAATTTTCTCTTTTATGGAAAATTTATTTGGCAATACTAAAATAACTACATCCCCATAATTCGAATCTAAATCCTCAAAATTTAAATAAAAAATAGTCAACTTATTTAGTTATTAGGATTTTACAATATTGTTATTACATGATAAACGAATTCATTATCATTATTATAAAATTATTAAAACATAATAAACCCCAAAAAAAAAAAAAAAATTCAAGTTAAACCAAATATTATTAATCGATTATTATATTTGGTTATATATGAGTATTTTTTTGGTTGAGTTGGTAATAAATTTTGCTACCTTTTACAGTGTTCACTAAATTGGATATTTTTTTTTTATTGTAAAAGATGCAAATTTATAAATAGCAAATCTTATAAAATGAAATAAAAATTTGATAATAGCACTATTTGTCCCAAACCTTCCCGTTTATTACAAAATAATTTCATTTATATTATTAGTTCTAGTTCTAGCATACAACTCACAAGGCACCTTTCTTAATTCCTCCCGGATTCTCTTGCTAAATAATTGTGCCAATTATTCATGATTAAACAAGCATTGAATGAAAAAAAAAACATTTCAGTGGAAAATGTCAAGAAATCAATAAATAGACGTAGGAAAAAAAATAAAATAAAATGGATATTATCATTTATCCACTTAAAGGGTTTTATTTAAAAAAAAAATGAAAACTTTAAATAAATTCAAATTTATATCCAAAATTTCGTCCGTGTATTAATTTACACTTTTTAAATTTAATTTTACAACTAATTTACACCTAAAAGATAAAAATTAATTCACCGACTGAAATATTGGATATAAAATTAAACTTATTTAAAACTTTCAGATTGTAAAGATAATAATTTCTGAAAAATAAAATATATCTTAAAAGAACAGCCACCAGAAGAACGACAAGATGTCTCGAAGAAAATTAGCATGAAAAACACAAGATGATAATAATTTCCATTTATTTTCTGAATTGGCTTGCATGCAGCACATGGGGACTGACCAGCACATCGGCTTATACCTTCTAATTTTGGGATATTAGTATAATATTTGTTGTGTTACATATTGGAAGATTATATATATTAATTCTCATCAATTTAATTATGATATAAAATTAACAAATAATAACTAACTTAATTAACACACTTTTAATACTATCATTAGCCTTATATTAGATTTTGTCATGAATGAAACATGTGTATTTAATTTATTTGTTGTATACATCAGAATATGCATCTCAAATTCAATTAATTCATATTCTGTAATATTTGTCCATTTAAAATTTTATATATGTATATATAGTCAATTGTCGAATCAATTTTATATATGTATATAAGTTTTTTTAAGACAATAGGCGAAAAAATTTAACAAGGTCTTATCAAATTAGAGATTTAAAAAAAAAAAAAAAATCATATTATTTATTTGGAATATAAATAAGATCAAGGTAAATGTTTACTAAATATATAATAATTGACTAATATTTGGGTTAGGCACTAAATTGATTAAGGGTCGAGTCACCTATGCGCTGAGCTCAGTGTGTTAAATTTTTCATAATATTCTATCATGTTTATTTAATAGAATGAATTATTATCCAAAAATTATTGATCATAATTTAAAAAAATTTCTCTACAAAACTCAGTTGAATACCGAATCCGAGTACAAAACAACTCATTAAATGAAAAAAGAAAATTCATCAATTAATATTATGATTAGGAGAGTGCCTAAATTGGCTAAGGGTCGAGTCACCCATGCACTAAGCTCAGTTGTGTTAAATTTTTCATAATCTTCTATCATGTTTATTTTAATATAATGAATTATTATTCAAAAATTATTGATCATAATTTATAAAAAAAAATTCTTTACAAAACTCAGTTGAATACCGAATCCGAGTACAAAACAACTCATTAAATGAAAAAAGAAAATTCATCAATTAATATTATTATTATTAGGAGAGTGAGATATGTTTGACCAATTGAAGGTCTTGTAATGAAATTGAGTACATAATGAAGGGAGAGTTTAAGACTAGGGACAAGCTTGTACCACACCATGTTTTAACTTAGGTCAATAAAGAAGAAAAAAATAATGATGATGATGATGATGTTATTGATATAGAATGAGAGAGATGTGAGTCTATGTAAAGCAACTTGGATAGTAACAACAAAAAATAAAATATATCCTACCAAACAACAAATCAAAATATAGGGGTGTTTAAATTTTTGGGTCAACTGCCGATCCGACCCACTTCGGTTTGGAAAAAATTAACTCATGTTCGAGTTAACCCGATCTGACCCGTAAATATCGAGTCGGGTCATATCAAACCCGACTCGCAATTCTTACAATAAATATTTTACTATTTTTCTAAATTTTTTATTATTTTTAAAGTTTTTACTATTATTTCAATTGTTTACTATTTTTATTTTCTTGAAACTTTATAATAAAAGTTTTGGATTTTTTTATCCTCTTGACCCATCCCGCTTAGGTTTAATAAATTTGACCCGAACCCGACCCAACCCAACCGGTACCAAAATATATGAGAAATCGACTAAAACCCTATTTTTGTTTATTGAAATTAATCGGTTTTGCATCATGTTAGCTACTGATAATTTTTTTTTTAAAAGATTTGGGTTCTTAATTTCAGGCAAAATTTTGAGTTCTCAATTCTTTCTAGAACTTGAGAATCAAAAGGATTTAGAATGGAAATACTCCGATCCGAAATCAACACTCCCGAGCGCGTATGGAAGTGTGCCAAAGTCTAAAGTTAGTGGACTTTAATAGTAATCCACTTAATTTAACATGTAAGCTTAACTTAATATGCATAACAACATGTGTAATTAAAATGAATAATTATCTTCCTCATAATCACACAAGTCAATTTGACACAAGAAAATATTCAACATGCATATAAAACAAGCCCAACAGCAGACAAATGTCAATTGAAAGGAGGAAACCTTGCGTTATACGTGTGTGTTTACGCCGGTCAAGTTTTTGGCGCCGTTGCCGGTGACTTATTTTTCTTGAGTTATTAATTTTGAAGCTATCCAATTTACTTGTATATAATTTTCTTTATTTTTATTTGTAATTTTTATTTCTATATTTTGTTTTCAGGTGATTGAAAAATGGAACATTATTGGGAGATTGAGAGATCACGAGCTTTACTAGAAGATACACCCCAAATCTGGGAGCAACAGTCTGGTTTTCTGAGGCCTGTTGACCAGCCCAACAACTATCACTGGATGTCAGAATCAAGCAATACTACATTTGCTCAACAAAACGAAATGGGGAGATGTATAATATGTGATGGTAACCACTCGAGCGATCAATGTATATACCTTTCAGAGTGGCATAATTATTTTAATCATTCAAGGTACGAAGAATCATCACATTTTCCATCTTATCCACCATCCACATATGATTTTCATCATGAACCAAAAAGATCACAAGAAGATCAGATACTTCACATGCTCAAAGATTGGTTCAAGGAATGGGAAGCTCAAATTGATGCACAATTTCAGAGTCAAGCAGAATCCATTCAGAGAATGACTGAACAAATCAGACAATTAACAGAAAACCAGAGCTACATACCTCAATGATCATTTTCAGATGAAGCCTTCGAGTACCAAGCATTTCACGATGACACTTTAGCAGAAGAGAAGGTTGAGCAGAATCAAGAATCAGAGGTATCAGTTCAGGAGCCCGAACCAACAAAATCTCTGTTTGATTTTTATTATTCTGACTCTGAAGAGGATGAAAAAGATGAGTTTTATACCAATTGCACCAACAAAGGAGGATGAAACTTTTCAGCCTCAAAATGAAGATCTTGGAGAATGTTTTGCACAAATGTTTGAAGAAGATCTATCTGAGCCAATCACATCAGCCTCAGAGGATGAAGACCTAATGTCAGACACATCTTTACATCCTCGCGTTGATACTTCTGGAGCATGCATTTCACAGATGACAGATGAAGAGCTGAATGCGGAAATTTTAAAATTCATCTGTGAAGAAAATGTGGAGCAAGAAGCAGAGCAAATGGAGGAGCAAATGTCTGAACTTATTGAAGATCCAGTGAATTCAGGTGAAACATCACTGTTTTGGGAGTACAAATCAAAGACATTACCCAGAAGCTTGACAGAATGGAACTTCCATTCCAAGTCAAGCACCATACGAGACCTCCTGATTTTATTTCTTTCTTTTCAGGAACCACTGGAGCAACAAAGGTTAAAAAGGTGGCACAAGCACTGAATGAGACAAAATTCTTTTTACCACCTTACCGTTGGAAGAGACCCTTCAAAAGTAACGCTCATGGGATTGTCTTTAATCGGACATCTAAAACGACGCTGAAACCTCCTTGACAGATAGATTTCAGTCACGTCTGGCTGAAGACGAAAAATTTAGCTCCAGCAGGGAGGCAACCCATGCACTTTGTTGTAATTTCTGTTTTCATATTTTGTGTATACATGTTGTAGAATTGTTTTAATGTTGTGTTATTTTTGTAGGAAAAATTAAAAACGGAATTTTTCAGGACAAAGCAAGCCAGTGCAAGCGGGATTTTCACAAAATAAAATTTTGACAAATCACGAAGATATAAAGTCAATCCAGTAGAGACAGCCGAGTAAGGAGTCAGCTCTTGAGACGCGTCCTAGTGGATTTATCCGTCGAAAGACTTGATTTTGTCGAAAAAAACCCTTCGCGTCGCGACACTAGTACCCTAAACACGAAACCCTAACCCTAAATGATCGAGTGTCGCGACGCCATGCCAAATTAAGCGTCGCGACGTGGGATCGATTACAGAACATAAACCAACAGCCGCCGCACAGATCTCACTCCTCATTCTTCAACATTTTACTATTTTCTCTCAAAATTTCCTCTGTAAAACTAAAACCAACCACCCACAGCCGACCCACTATCACCGAGACTCCAACCCACGAACCAAACCACCGACTACCGAAACACCCTTCACCGATCCTTCTCCAGTCAATCACACCCATCTCTATCACGATCGAGCCACCGCACCACCATCTTCACTGAGATCCAGCCAAAACTGAACAAAGCCGAGTCTTCGCCGAGTCTTAGCCAAAACCGAACAAAGCCGAGCCTTTGACCAAGACCCACATGCCGCCGAGCCTTTGACCGAGATCCACCAACCATAACCTTCACCGAGTCAAACACCAAGCCTTTGCCGAGCCGTGAGCCACCGTGCCGAACCACCATGAACCTAGCCTCCATCGCCGGAATCGCCACTGAGAACCGTGACTGAGCCATTACCGTGCCTTCACCGGAACTGCCACTGCCACAACTGAATCGAGCCACCGTGAACCACCAAGACTTTACCGAGCCACCAATGAGTTGAGCCGAAATCGTCACTGCCAAACCAAGCCGCCACTGCTGAGCACAGTCAGATTCGGGTCTTCAAAAGTGTTAACGGTAAAATCTGAGAAATTTTGAAACCTGCGGTATTGAAATTGTGGAATTTTGGAAGTGTTGATTTGATTGATTTGTAGTTTTGGGGGCGAAGTGGTACTTTGTATGGTGATATATTTAGGTTATGTATTGGGAGAATTTGAGATTTTAGGGGAGACTCTGCCAAAAATTCTGTAAAAATGCTGCAGAAAAGATACAGGGCATCGACTTCTGCCGCACCCACTTTTGATAATTTTAAATTCGTATCTGCTGCTGCGGAGAAGAGATACGAAGAGAGAATAACTCGGAAACACAATATTATGGAGAGGGGTTTCGACATAAACCCCGGGTATTTCCTGATATTGACAGGATTATCACAGATCGACACTGTCGAAAACTTTGTCAGCAGCCTCACCCACCCTATGCAGCTATTGTACGAGAGTTTTACGCAAATGCTTATGAGCATCATGCGTATGTGGCAATGGTGAGAGGTCAACAGATATCATTTGATTCCTCAACTATTAACAGATTTTATGACATACCTGATTTGGAGGAAGATGAGTATTCTGCGGTGATTGAGAGTATTGATATCACTCATCTCACTGAGAGTTTGTGCGTTCCAAATGCTGCTTGGGTCATGAATAGCAGTGGATAATATATGAAGATGAGTTCGAAATTGCTGAAGCCTGAGACAAAAGTATGGTTCCACTTCGTGACTAGAACTTTGCTATCGGGATCTCACATCACATATGTCACGAAGAAACGTATGATATTATTATACTGCATTCTGGAGGGTTATACGATTAATGTTGGTCAGCTGATTTCGACCAACATCGCTTGGGCTGCAAGATCGACACAGATTGGCTTGTTTTATTGTTATTTAATTTCATCACTTTGCACACAGGCCAAGGTTCCTGTAGAACCAATAGAGAAATTAACGCAGCCCATGACAACAATAACTACCAGAATTATCCAACAATTTCATACATAGAGACAGGCTCCTGCAGCACCATCAGCTTCTACACCAGCACCTGCACCAGCACCACAACAACCACCTCAGCCACAACGAAGATCATCACGGCCTCGCTCTTATTCAGAACGAATGGATCGATTGGAGGAGCGGTGGACTATCTTACTGATTATAATATTGCAATTGGTCAGGCTTTTCAACAAATGGCGCGAGACTTGCATATCACTCTTCCACAATTTCCAGATCTACCAGAGGACAGCGATGACGAGGAGGCCGACGATTGAACTAAGGTACTATTGTTCCATTTTTTTATTTATATTTTGTAACGCATTGGGGACAATGCTAAGTTTAGGTTTGGGGTTATGGGTCTATTTTTAATTTTTTTCAAAAATTCCGTTAAATTTTTTCTTTTCTGCATGCCGTGTTTGATTTCAGTAATTTTATTTTTTCGTATTTTACATGGTTGTGTGTTTTTTAAAATCGATAAAACCAAAAGAAAATATCACATACCTCACCTGTGTTGATTATAGTAAACAGAACAAATTTAGATACTCAGATTGGTTTGACCCATTAACTACTGAGAATTGAGACAAAATCACTAAGTTGACAACTTAGAGTCAAAGCTGTTTAATGGACTATTCACACACACACTTTGAGTCTGATTTAGATATGTTGTTCAAAAGAAAGGATTTTAGTTGGAATATGCATTTTGAAGGTTCCTCTAACTTTGATGCTGGACATTCTCTGAGGACGATATTTATATATTTCTTATATTTTCTTTTTGCTTTTGTGTGCATTTGTTTCACTACCTTTTTACTTTTGTAAAATGTTTGTGGGTATCATTGCTGTAAACCTTCACGAGACTACAACTTGTCCACTAAGGACACCTAGGGGTTTAAAGGCTTGTTGCATATGCTAAATGCAACCGTGATCCCTACGAAAGTGGCTCGGTTTAATTTTAATTTTATGTTATTTTATTTTATGTTTTGCTCGAGGACTAGCAAAATGTTAGGTTTTGGGGTGTGATGAGTGGTATTTATATCACTATTTCCCACTCATTTAGCCTAATATTTTGTATAATTTCTTGAGTTTTGTGAACGTTTTGATGTGTTTTGTGTTATTTTGCAAATAAATAAAGTTGGGAAAGCATTGGAAGCAATTTGGGGCCAAAATAGAGAAAAAATGACAAAAGGGCAATTCGGCAATTTTCCAGCGTCGCGACACCAAGACCATCAGCGTCGCGACACCTAAAGTGAGTCGCGCCTGCTAACGTGTGCCGTTGACACGTATCAGAATCTGATTGGTTTGATTTGCTAACATGCACCGTGCCACGTGTCATCATCACAGAAGATTTGCTAAAATGAGCCTAATGCCACGTGTCACAATCCTATTGGACCAAACTATGCGCGTGCCACGTGTCGCCTTCTCATTGGACCAAATATTGAACGAATCACATGTTTCCATGTGTCGACCTCTCATTTGACCAATCCTAAGTGCGTGCCACGTGTCAGATTCTTATTGGACCGAAAAGCCAGCCAATCACATGCTGCCATGTGTCGCTCATTGATTGCGCCGCTCTGCCGCATGACATGTGTCACCTCCTGATTCTGCCAACAGAACGCGCGTGGTCAACCCACGTGGACCAAAAACGCGTTCTGGCGTCGCGACGCTAGAAGCCGAATGTGCCTATAAATTGAGCTCCTCTTCACTTCATTTCGTGTGCTTTCCTTGAGAGCTTTTCCATGTTTTTAGAGGATTGCATCTAGTTTTGTATATATAAATAATATTTTCAATTATGTATTTTAATTTTCAGTAATAATAATAGTTCTTCTTCTTCTTCTTCTCTTTACTTTTATGTTTTGTAGTTAATTTTACCGCTGGGGTAAAAGGTGAAACATTTAATATAATTATCTAGGTTAATCTCACTTAATTATAATATTTAAATTATAATTTAACCGGATTAATTAATGGCAGACTTTATTACCGCCTATATGGCTGGTTTAAATATAAATTACATTACCGCCTATATGGCTGGTCTTTATGTGACATATAATTACCGTCTATATGGCTGGTGTAGTTGGACTGAATGGATTACCGCCTATATGGCTGGTTTTAAATGTTTAACATTATTAATTCCTGAGAAAGAAGAACATAAAATAATTTATATATTATAGTAACTGAGATTCCTAGATAAGAAATATTAAATGTGGATCCTCTAACCCCAACATTTTATTTTTATTCTAGGGAAGTGATGAAACACAATATTCACACACTTAATAATTGAATTTTTTTTTAAAGGTAATTCTTTAGTTTGTTTATTGAGTCTTAAGCTTAATGCTTCTCGTTGTCTGATCACCAATAAGATTGATGAGGTTAACTTAAAATGAACTAGATATATGGATTTTAGGTTTCAGCCTTAGATTCAATAGCCCACGATCTTCCTTGAGGATAGATAACCCTTTAATAGATTTCCTTACATGATAGACATATACCTGTCAGGCGGGGGTAGCCATAATTGGAACTTGGTCTTAATGAATCCAGGTAATTTGGTTGACATAGGAATATGATTCAATTGGGTTATACTGGGTATTTGCGTCTGACCATCGACATAGGCTTTTGCATATTTTCGTGTTCGAGGTTAGCAAACTGATTTATTACACATAAATAAGAGAATCAATTCATCTTTATAATAATATTGTGTGGAGTCACAACCCTAGATCCTTGAGTCTTTTCTTTTATTTTCCTTAGTATTTTCTTTTGAGTCTGTTTTTATTTTATTTTGCAAAACCACATTCAACCAACCAAAAGCAATCAATTCCCTTCTCCCTATAATTAGATACTTGTAAATAAATAGTATCAATAATTAATAACAACCATAGGAATTAAGTCCTCGTGGGATCGATATTTTTATACTACTTGAACGATACTTACGCTTGCGTTATACGTGTGTGTTTACGCCGGTCAGTCCGTAAGTATGGAAATGACTGGCATCCGCCGAACCTAACCATAGAGTTTCAAATGAATATAAGTAAATTAACTCAGCAAAGCCACAACAGAATAATCCCCACTTCAAGTCATATATATAGCCGATTCAATGACTAACATTGCGACATTTTCCGAAGATGGTACAATATGTCAAGCAATTTTTCATAGAGATCAGATCTGTTCAATTAACACAATTGGAATCAGAATAGTACCTAAATCCATTCATTTTTTCATAATGACCAACTTTATTGTTGTATATTTACATTTGCAATCAATATTGTGAAATTAAATCAGATATCTGAAATAAAATTATCGCAGGAATTTCTATGCAAGCAACTTAAAGTGCTATGTAAGTCTGTTGTTTCTGGTTTCTAGACACCCTTAAACTTGATAAGGTAGTAACATACTGCCATAGGGAATGGATGCTGTAATAACACAAAGTCCACAATCAGATACTTCATGATCCAAACTTTCCTCCTTGGATTTGCTCCGATGAAGTGCTGGAGAGAGACGACAACACTGTTGTCGGCTTTGTGTAAAGAGCAAGGTTTATGAAAAATTATATTTATAAAATTTGCAGGAGTGTTTGGCAATGTCAGCAAGTCAATCATGGGATAACAAATTTTAAATCAAAACGACAGCACTGGTGTCGTCCGGGAGAAAAGTAAGTAAAGAAGGCAGTAAGAGTATCATTACTCAATATTAAAACTAAGAAAATATGTGTGAGTCCAGCTTGCAGCAAACAAAGTCAGCAACACTCCAAAGGCACCGAAAGTTGTGTTGATAATTTGGCAGAGGGGAGCTGGCAAACAAGCTGTGATGTGTGTGTGTATTTACAGCTTGTGTGTGTGCTGTGAAAACGTGTGAACAGTGCACACGTTTTCAGCACTATAAATTTGAGCTTTGAATCCATTGTTAACCATCCCAAAGTGTGTGTAAGCTCAAAGTAGAGAGCTTGAGAGTGTGTGAGATTTTTTTGTTAAGTTTCTAGTTGTAAACTTGAATTTTATTCTTGTAGTAATAAAATTACAATTCAGTTTTTCCTCAAATACACTCTAAAGTGATCAGTGAATCACAACAAGTGGTATCAGAGCTTTGGTTCTTCATTGGGATCGAAAAACCGAAGAACGGAGTTTGGTTCGGAAAATTCGAGTTCCGGAAAAGTTGTCAAAAATTCTTTTTGAGGGTACCAACAGCTAGTTCATGTCGAGACGAGCACGGTGGTATTTTCCGGCGACCGAACCGACGTCCACAGCCTCCGCACGCGCCGCACGCGTCAGACAGAGACCTCCCACGCGCCGCCACTCACAGACACGCGCCTCACGCGCACTGAAGGTTGAAGACGATCCGCGTGGCCGCCACGTCACGCCCAGTCAGCGCACAGTCAGCGCCTCGTCAGCGCCCAGTCAGCAGACACGTCATCCGCCACGTCATCCGCCATGTCAGCGCCACGTCAGCCGCCACGTGTCTGCCATGTCAGAAAAACCGGTCCCACATGCCACGTCAGCAGTGCCACGTCAGCAGCCTGGTAAATTTCACTTTGCCCCCCTGAAGTTTTGAAATTTACAGTTTTGCCCCAGAACTTTTAGGAATTTACAAATCAGTCCCTGTGTCGGATTTAGACGAAAGAAATGTCTATTCCACCATTTTTGACCGTTCCGGATGCAACGGTGACCTCCAATTTGTGAAATTCAGACCTGATTTTAGTGTATTCTCATTTTAAACTTTAAAAATTAAAATGGAGATGGAGGATTCTCATTCTGGTGCAATGATTAAACTGGCTGCCACTAATTACTCCCTCTGGAGACCTCGGATGATAGATTTCTTACAATGCAAAGATTTTTTTGATGTCATCGAGTTGAAGGGAGTGAAACCAGAGTCTGTTAAGGAGTATGACTGAAATAAACTCAACAACAGAACCTTGGGCCAGATTAGGCAGTGGATCGGTCACAGTGTCTTCCACCACGTAGCACAGGATTCAGATGCTTACGGGATGTGGATAAAGCTGTAAGACATGTTTCAGGCCAAGACAGCTCGGAATAAAGCCCAGTTAATGAGGCGTTTGGTGAACCTGAAGCTACGGAGTGGAACTTCCGTTGCGGAACACACCAACAAGTTTCAGAGCCTGGTGAACCAGTTGTCTGCAGTAGACATACAGCTGGGAGATGAAGTACAAGCCCTCTTACTACTCAGTTCCCTTCCTGATAGCTGGGAGACATTGGTGGTTACTCTCAGCAATTCCGCTCCAGGAGGTAAAGTTACCATGCCTATGGTAAAAGATGCCCTGTCGAATGAGGAGTCCAGGAGAAAAGATGTTGGCTCAGAACAGACAGAAGCCTTCGTCACAGAGACTCAAGGAAGACATCAAGGAAGAGACGGAGAGAGAGGCAGAAGCACAACCAGGGGTAGATCCTCAGATGGAAGGAAGTCTACCTATAAGTGCTACCATTGTGGCATTGTAGGCCACCTAAAGAAGAATTGCCGAAAACTGCAACGAGAGCATAGAGAAGGCAATCACCAGCCGAAGAATGACGAAGGAGAGACACTGGTCATTGTCCAAGCAGATGTAGCAATATGCTCCATATAGGAAGAGACATGCCTTCACAACGCAACCCAAGATGTTGAGTGGGTGGTAGATACTGCATCATCCTACCACGTCACTCCTCACAGGGATTTCTTCACAACATACAAAGCAGGAGACTTTGGAGCAGTGAAGATGGGAAATATCAGTTCCTCTGGGATAGTAGGAATGGGTGATATTCAGTTGCGGACAAATGTCAGGTGTACATTGACCTTGAAGGATGTCCTACATGTTCCAGAACTTCGGCTGAATGTACTCTCGGGGATAGCTCTTGACAAACAGGGCTATGAAAATCACTTCAGAAATGGCACATGGAGAATGACGAAAGGTGTCATGGTTGTCGCTCGAGGACATGCTTGCGGCGCACTATACAAGACTCATGTGAAGATTTATGCAGACAGCCTCAAAGTAGCTGAAAAAGAGGTTTCTCAAAATCTGTGGAACCGGAGACTCAGACACATGAGTGGGAGATGGTTGTCTACCCTGAACAAGAAGGAGCTTACCAAGGATGCTGCATGAGGTCCTTGCAACCACTACTCAATTGGTAAGCAACGCAGAGTCTCATTTTATTTTTCTTCAGAGAGAAGATCAGAGTTGCTCAGTCTGGTGCACTCTGATGTTTGTGGTCCCTTGGAGGTTGATTCATTGGGCGGTAACAAGTATTTTCTGACTTTCATCGATGATGCTTCACGGAAAATCTGGGTGTATTTCCTCAAGACGAAGGATCAGGTCCTAGATCAGTTCAAGCTGTTCCACGCCATGGTAGAGCATGAAACAGGGAAGAAGCTGAAGTGCCTTCGCACAGACGATGAATGCAAGTACAGTTCCAGGGAGTTCGAAGCCTACTGCATGAGACATAGCATTCGACATGAGAGAACTGTTACACATACTCCACAACATAATGATGTCGCTGCAAGCATGAACCGCACCATTATGGAGAAAGTCAGAGGAATGATCAGTATGGCTAAGCTGCCAAAGCCATTCTGGGAAGAAGCTGTTCGTGCTGCCTGTTACCTGATCAACAGATCACCATCTGAACCGTTGAACATGGAGATTCCGGAGAAAGTGTGGTCTGTTAAGAATCCCTCATACACTCACCATATAGTATTCGGTTGTTTAGCCGTTGTATATGTATCCAATGAGCTCAGTGAGAAGCTCGATGCAAGGACAACTTCATGTATATTCCTAGGCCATGGAGATGAAGAATTTAGATACAAACTATGAGATCCGAATGTGAAGATGGTCATCAGAAGCCAGGAAGTAGAGTTTCTCGAAGACCGAACAATTGAAGACATTGAAAAGCCCAGAATGTCTTCCAATACCAGTGCCAACAGAAATCCAGACCCAGCACCAGCACAATTGGCCACAGATATGGTGCACGAGGAAATTCCAGAAGCAGAACCAGAGGAGGTAAATGGGGATGTTGAGCAGGGGGATACACAGCCTGTTCCATCGGAGATTACAGAAGAGAGTGTTGAGCAGGGGGAGCCGCAACCCACTCCACTAGAAGCTGCAAGATCATTCACAGAGGTGGATGATGATAGACCTCCTGAAACCAGTGGACCTCAGACAAGAAGATCTGACCGAGGCAGGATTCCATCAACCAGATATCCGGGATCCGAATATATTCTGCTTACTGATGTGGGGGAGCCAGAGAGTTTCCCAAAGGCAAGAAGGCACAGAGGAACAAATGGGTGAAAAAACATGGCAACAGAAGATTACTGTGCAGAGACACAGTGAATTGTACTATGCAGAGTCATAGCTGGAGAATACTGTACAGAGATGCAGTGAAGTGTGTGACCGGCGTAAACACACACGTATAACGCAAGCGTACGTATCGTTCAAGTAGTATAAAAAGTATCGATCCCACGAGGACTTAAAATCTTATCTATTAATTTTTATGAGGTCAAATGATTACTAATATCTATCAGGTTGTTTGATTGATTTGAAATGGCGACGATTCTAAATTTAAAGGCAAGTAACTAAAATTGGTTGAAAAGATATTTTGAGAAAATTCAATATTAAAACTATCTAGGGTTGTGATTTATTCCAATATTATTTAAAGATGAAGTTGTTATCTTATAATTGGGTAAAATATTGATTTATTAACCTGGAACACTAAATTATGTAAAAGCCTCTTCCGATGGTCAATTACAAATATCCAATTTAACCTAATTAACCATATGTCTATGTTAATCAAATTAACTGGATTCATTATATTGAGTTCCAATTATAGCTACCCCCGCCCACAGGTATATTCCTATCCTGTAAGGAAATCTATTAAAGGGTTATCTATCCTCAAGGAAGATCGTGGGTTATTGAGTCTGAGGTCTTAAACCTAAAATCCCTATGTCTAGTTCATTTTAAGTTTACCTTATCAATTTTATTAGTGGCCAGTTAATAAAAAGCATTAAGATTAAGACTCAATAAATAAATCTTTATATTACCCAAATTATAATTTAACCCTTATAAACCGGTGATATTGGATTTCATCACAACCCTAGATTACTAACTTAGTTATGACACATAGGTAGGGCAAGTAAAAACTTAAAAGACATAAAATGAAAATACTGAAAAGTAATTGCGAGAGTTAAAATGCTAAAAGTAAATTACAAATGAAATAAAAATGCTAAGGCAAAAGGAATTACTTTTACTATTACTAATTTAGATATCTCCCATAAAATAATATATAAACTTGTGATAATATTTTACCAACCGACCAATCTGGCGGTATCCTGATTAAGTCAAATTAAGTCCAACCAGCCATATAGGTGGTAATATTTGTCCATAATCCAGCCATAAAGGCGGTACCAAAATAAATTTACCAACCGACCAATATAGCGGTATTCCTTGATTAGTCAGGTTTAAACCAGATTAAAATTAAATTACCAACCGACCAATATAGCGGTATTCCTTTATTAATCAGAATTTTAAATAGTAAATATATTATTTTTAAGGGAGATTAATCTAAATAGCAATAGTAAAATAATTACCTTTCACCCTAGCATAGGGAAGTTACCTCCGCATAGTGAATAGTAAAAACTGTAAAATAAAGAAAGTAAATTATTATTATTACAGAACGTAATTAAAATTTACAAAACTAAATTAAAAGAAATTTAGAGAGAGAAACACTCCCTAATTACATAGAATTTGGGAGAGGAAATGGTGTACTAAAAACTGAAAATTCGCCCTCTATTTATAGCAAAATTTTTACTGTTCGTGAACTGTTCGCGCGTCGCGACGCCAATGCTCTCAGCGTCGCGACGCTGGATTCATCGACGTGGCACAATGAGAAGGCGACACGTAGCAAGGCGGCTGACTGTACATGCGACACGTGTCAAGGCGGCTAATTCTCAATTATTGTGATGACGTCATTGATGACGTGGCGATGACGTGGCGTAGGCGTGTGTTGCATTTGTCGGCACAATAGGATTGCGACACGTGGCGACACGTGTCAAGTTGTGATTGGCTGAAGCTGACGTGGCATGTTGACTCGGTTGACCTGCTGACGTGGACGATGATGTGGCATGACACGTGGCAAGGTTGACTCGTTGACCACTGACATGGCTGATGACGAGGCGACACGTGTCAAGTCTGAGTGTCGGCAGCATATGATGATGACACGTGGCACGGCGCATGTTAGCAGATCGGCTGTGATGGTGACACGTGGCACGACACATTTTAGCAAAGTCAAAACTTCTCAAATTGTTGACCGTTGACCAGGCGCATGTTAGCAAATCCGGCTCATGTTGGGAGTCGCGGCGCGCTGTGCTCCAGCGTCGCGACGCGCAAAAGACGAAAATAACCCTGTTGACGCATTTTTGTCCGGTTTTGCCCCAAATTGCCTCCAGTGCTGTCCAAACTTTATTTATCTGCAAGATAACAATAAAACACATCAAAACGTTCATAAAACTCAAGAAACTATACAAAATATTAAGTTAAATGAGTGGGAAATAGTGATATAAATATCACTCATCAGTGTGCTGTGCAGAGACACAGCCGACATGTCAACAAATGAACGATGATCGGAACAAGCTAGAGTTGTGCAGAGACATAACCAGGATAGCTGTCAGATGATACATAGAACTACGATTGGCTTGATCCCAACTCAGGGTACGTAGGCAGTCATACAGAAGCAGCTAGGGGAGGATCCTTTGGAGGATCCGATTTGGATGATTAATGGTCGGCTCAGATTTGGAGAAATCTTCACCGAGGGGGAGATTTGTGAAGTCCAGCTTGCAGCAAACAAAGTCAGCAACACTCCAAAGGCACCGAAAGTTGTGTTGACAATTTGGCAGAGGGGAGCTGGCAAACAAGTTGTGATGTGTGTGTGTGTTTACAGCTTGTGTGTGTGCTGTGAAAACGTGTGAACAGTGCACACGTTTTTAGCACTATAAATTTGAGCTTTGAATCCATTGTTAACCATCCCAAAGTGTGTGTAAGCTCCAAGTAGAGAGCTTGAGAGTGTGTGAGGTTTTTTTGTTAAGTTTCTAGTTGTAAACTTGAATTTTATTCTTGTAGTAATAAAATTACAATTCGATTTTTCCTCAATACACTCTAAAGTGATCGGTGAATCCCAACAATATGGACTGTTCTATAGTCCACTACTACGAACAACAAAAATATAGTAGTTTTAAAGAGGATATGATGACAGTTTTCAAACTTTCATCTTAGGTATCATCATTAAATGGAGGTTACATTGATGACAGTTAAAAAAAAAATTCATCGTATATGTACGATATGATGACGGCTTTTAAATTAAAAAATCATCATCATATGTTTTTTTTTTTTTCTCATATGATGCATTACTAATCAATGTTTTCTTTGCCTCATATATAAATGTCGAAATATCTAGTCAGGAAACATATCTCATAACATTTTAAGTAACTCTGAAAAATTTTGAGCTCACATTCATATTTCACTTTCAAGTATAGTTGTAACAACACAGGTAACTATATGAACTTATTGCACCTGGATAAAATAGTTTTTCAGCAACCTCAAGCAATTTTTGAAATGTGTCGGGATTGCTTTCAAAATTATCTTGTGCCCTTTGAACCATCTCAATAGTATTATCAACATGATCATAATCAAACTCTCTTATAATCTACACATTTATACTAAAAAAGACCCTTTAATAAGATCCTCTCCCGATAGAAATCGATTTATGTAAGTTTGATCGATTTCAAATAAAAATAAATGAGTTTTTAGCACCAGAAAGAATGAGGTGAATCTGTTTTAAGAAAATTATGTGTTTCGTAGGTCTCAAGTTCAAACTAAACTTGTGCAATAGATATTGGAATTGCGCCCGTCATATCGAAGGATCAACTGCTCCTATTTATAAGTTCGATAATATTTAAATTATATTGTTTATCATCGTTTATATATATATATATATATATATATATTCAACGATACAAACTTATAACGTAATATTAATTTGTTATTACTTACCATGTTATATATAATATGGATTAATTGTAGAGCATTGGATCTTGTTTTCCCCAAATTCTACCATCCTTGTGCAACAATGTTATAAAATTGGTTGTGAAAATAGAGCATTGGATTTTGTTATCTCTAAAGATCGTCGTCCATGTGTAGTAATGCTACGAAACTGTTGTGGAGAAATATGAATAATATGATTTAGAGAAGTTTTGTCTTAGGAGACTAGAGTTTAAGTGGTACCGGCAGTGATTCCTCCGGTCTTTCCTGGGAAGTTTATATAATTCTATTGAGAGATTGAACTTAAAGGGTATTACCCCTCCAACATTTCCACTGAATTACTTACTGACTACTAGTCGAGAATTCATGATTATTTTTTGTGGAAAAATAATATTTGGTTTAGATTTTTCTGAAATGACATATAAGTCAAACCAGGTAATGCACAGATCTATAGTGTGGCAGAACTTAAAGCTGCTCATATCAAATCCTTGGGTTTGGATTAACAATGTTGTATCTGTTAAGACAACTATAAGGCAATGTGTGTCATACCTTGGAAGGTCATGAGAACTGTATAAAGCATATAAGGTTCATTTTGAAGAGCAAAATGATGGTGACAATGATAGTTAAGGATCATAACAAAATCAATGTAGAATGCTATATTTGTCAAGGGCAACACTGTATGCTAAAGTGTCCTATTAGAGAAATGTTGGAGTTGGTGTTCGGCGCGCCAAATTTTATTGTATTTATTATATTTTATTATGAATAAAATTAAGTAATTTCCATTTATGGTAAATGCGTAAATGACCGTAGAATGAATAATTGTGACATAATTACAAAAACGCCGCAATTGTTACTGAGAAATGTCACAATATGATTTATTCTTAAATTGTTCATGGTCAAGGTTTACATACCTGGTTGGTTAGTAAACCTGCGAGACCGGTATGTGTCGTATATTAAAATTGTTCTAATGGTTTGTCTCAGTAAACCATGAGTCTTGAGAGACTCATATAGACACGTAAGTATTTATTGGATAAATATTGAACGACTCATTCAAAGATTCCTGATAGATGGTACACCAACGTCAATATGAATCTTTACGAGTCGAATAGCATATTAGCTCATTTGACTTGTGATATCACTGTGGATATGTGAGATATCATCCGTACTTTGATGACAATCACGTCAACGATCTTTTAAGATCAGACCTCCAATGTTCGTCGGGTATTGACTGATACTCACGATATCCTGTGATGTATCCAAAGAGGATTTGTCAGTCCCGTGTACGAGATTTAGGTGTCCATTTTATGATTCTTTGAAATCCATGGCCGAGATATAATTTGGAAACGAGTTCTGAATATTTATTGAAGAACCATAATTATGTCGCGACACATGAATTGTTCATAGCGGAGATTTGAGTTTAATCTATATCTCCGGAACAATTCGGATAACCTATGACTGAAGGATTATATATGCAATGATTTCGACTTGGATGGTTCAACTTGATTATCTGTGATGGTCGTAATTTATGAGTGGATAAATTACGGATATGGAAATTGTTTCTATGATAAATAAACTTGAACCTAGAGAGTCCCACAATATAAAGTGTACTCGTTGAACACTTGAGCAATTAATTATGGATAATTCAGATTATTCATAATTTACACATGCGTATTAAATAATGTGTATTTGTATATGACACATAATTAAGATTAGATACACATTATTAACCTATTGAATTTTGACACTTGTTTTATTATTATTACTAATTAATTAATTGTTAATTAATTATTAATAATGATGAAATGGAAGAATATTCATGGAATATTTTTCCATGTATTTATTTTGTCTTTTTGTTAATTAGATAAATAAATAAATTAAATAGTTAATTAATTTATTTATTTGGATAAGAATATTATTAGAATATTCTTATTTAAATGGAAACTTTTGATTTGTTAAACCATATGTTTTTGACACATGTTTTTTAATTAACAAAAATATCAAGATAATTATTAATATGGATAAGATCAATTAGGTGTCAAAATTAGAGCAAAAAATAATTGTTATTTTTGACTAAAATTATGCTTAATTTCGAAATTGGGCTAAAAAATATATAAATGAAACTTGCTTTCATTTTGCAAGCGTTTTAGCACTTCTCATGTGTTGAGAAAATAAATAAAAAGAGGGGTTAGGGTTTATTAACATTGATTAACACCAAGGAGAAGTAAATTAAAGAAATTGGAGCTTGAATTAAGGTAATCAAGAATTCCTAATTTCTATTTTCTTAAGAATTTGTTTCTCAAGCATGTAAATATGTATAGGATATATATTGCATGTTAAATATAGATTTGAATCTTGGATATATATGTTTGAAACAAAACTTGGTGTTGATAGTTTTTAAACCTTAATAGTTTCTTTATTTAGCATGTGTATTAAGATTAATTAGTGAATTAATCTCCAAAATTAAAAATATCATTCTAGAGTGATGTTACCACGCTAATGTTGCCTAGAATTATTCTTTGAAATTTGTACTGTGGTGATAGATTTTGTGTAAATTAATTGGATTAATTTTGTGATTAAATTGAATTTTGACATGAAAAATAGACAAAAATTAATTCTGGATCAGATCTGATTTTGAGTCTTAAAACAGAATATTTTTCATGGAAAAGTATGTTGTTTGGATGATTTTGGATGTGTATTGGGTGGTGGATAAATTTCGGAAATTGTTCCGAGGTGAAAAACGTGAGAAAACATCGAAATTCACGTCGAAACAGGCTCAACGAGTGCCGGTTGTGAACTCAGCGAACTGGGCACTGTTCTGGTAGCCCAAGGGCTGACCGAACACTCCCGGAGTGACCGGGTTGCCCCGGCTTGGCTGTTGGTCAACCAGTTTGACCGTTTGCCCGTTACGCGTATTATTTATCGAAAAATATTTTCATATCGTGTAACGAAATATATTATGATATTAAATATTAATAAATAATATTTTTAAATTTATTTGGGTGAATTAAAAATATTTGATAATTATAATTCACTCGGAAAATTTTAAAATATTTAAAAATATTTTTCGCCTTCCACCGCGGGCTTCCGCTGTGTCTACCCCAACAAAATGGTATCAGAACGTCTGATCCCACATCCAAAATATTTTTTCATGCCTTAAATATTTGATATTTAATTCAATTTATTTTACAATGCTTGAGAATTAATTGATTGGATCAATTATTTTAACTGTTTGACAATAATTTAAAAATTCATATAATAAAGCTTTGTTTTCTGTGAGTGTATTGTACACTAATGGGCCCGTCTCGTCAATACGGATGTAAATATTTTTCCTGATACCGTGGTTGTATCTGCTAAAGCGGTGCGGCTATGGTTAATGAAAATTTATTTATACCGGTAAAACTTATTTGATAAAAAATAAATTCGAGCGAACGTGCATACCAATAGATGGCAAAGCAGTGAGGTGATGCAATGGTACCTTGGATATGTATGTTGATGAGTATTTCCTTGAATACACCCCATCCAATAGATGCCAAAGCAGTGAGGATCGGAAACGGTTCAAAACCTATTTAAAAGAGTCACATTGGATGTGATTGGTAATTGTTACCTACTTTCAAATATATTTGAACACAATGTGCCAAAGCTGTGTGTTTAAATATATTTGTGAGGTCTACTTCCTGCTATAGAATTTAATTTAATTATTGAATTCTCATTTTTTATTTGGGGATTATCAATTTATGTAAAATAGTGGGAGAGCATCCTTATATTAAAAATCCATGATATGTTGGATGTTTTATGATATTGATGAAATTGCTTTTATTTGCTAACTCCAGATTCTTTTGTAAAGTTTGTGATGACAACTATTACTTCCTTTAATCCGTTTGCACGTGTCTTGGACGCGAACAAACTAACTGGTCCTGAAAACTTTAGTGAATGGGAATTGGATCTTAAGATTGTCTTGAGGTCCGAGAAGTTGGGTTATGTGCTGGATAGTCCAGTACCTTTGGATATTGCTCCGGAGTCGACACCTGGAGAGAGGGAGATATTCCAGAAATGGAGAGATGATGATCTGAGAGTCATGTCACTCATTCTCTGTACTATGTCTTCCGATCTAAAGGGGCAATATGCTGATATGCCTGACTTATACAACATTATAACTCAGCTTAGGGAGCTTTTTTTAAAACCAGGAGCAGACCCTGGTGTAAAGAATCTCTGTGAAATTGTTCCACACTCGTTTGGTTGATGGCAAGCTCGTGACTCCACATGCCCTGCACATGATGGATCTCATGGAGCAGCTTCGAAAGTTTGACTTTCAGCTGAATGAGACTTTGGGCAGGAATTTGATTCTTGGCTCACTCCCACCGGCGTATTTCCAATCCATTATGAACTTCAACATGCATGATATTCGTTGTTCCTACAATCAGTTACATAAGATGCTTCAGACTGCAGAGTAGGACATCAAGAAGGGTGTGCCGACACTCATCTCAAAGTCCTATTTGCCTAGTTCTTATTCTTCTCAATCTACGAGATCGGGTAAGAAAAAGAAAAAGAAAAAGGCAAAGAAGACTGGTTTTGGTGTTCCTCCCAAAGGAAAGGTTGAAAAGCCATGCAAGTCAAAGAAAAATAAAGCCACTGAGGACAAGTGCCACCACTTTGGCAAGATTGGACATTGGAGACGCAATTGTCCAGAATACATAAATTTCGTCAGACAGGAGAGAGCTGCCGCATCAGGTATGTTTATTTTCCCTATCATTGATATCTCTTTGGCTTGTGAAGCCATTGGTTCTGGATGGGTTTTAGATTCTGCTAGTTCGACTCACATCTGCAATTCGTTGCAAGGGCTGAGGGTCAGTATGATGCTTAATCCAGGCGAGATGCAGCTGCATTTTGGGAATGGAGATTCTTTATCTGCAGCAGCCGTTGGCAAATACGAGATTCGTCTATCCAGATGCAACATCATTTTGACATATTATATTTTTGTACCTAGTTGTGTAGCTAATATTATATCCCTATTTGTATTAGATACAAAAGGATATTATGTACATATTAAGAATCATCTATATATCTTGATGTTTTGTCACACAAATGTTCAAATTCGCAAGATCATTATATTTTGCATGCCATTAGAGATGTTTATGAAATTGGGATAATAAACGTAAAAGAACTGAAATAACTGATACTGAATTATGGCATATGTGGTTATGTCATATAGGTGTACGACGCCTAACCCAGTTGGTTAAGAATGATTTGATTGAGAATCTAACCGTACAATATTTTCCAACTTGTGAATCTTGTAATCAGAGTAAAATGACCAAAGCCCCAATTACTGGTGTCGGACATCGGGCCACTAACTTATTGGAGCTCGTACATAGTGATGTATGTGGTCCTATAAGTCACACTACTCATAGTAGTTTTTCTTACTTCATAACATTTACCGATGATTTGTCACGGTATGGTTATGTTTATTTGATGAAATATAAATCAGAAACCTTTGAAAAGTTCAAAGAATTTTGAAACGAATTAGAAAAATAAAAAGATAAATTCATCAAATGCCTTCAATCAGATCGATACAGTGAATATATGAGTAGTGAATTTACTGAGTATCTTAAAGAGAATGGGATTCTCGCTCAGTATACTCCTCCGGGTACTCCACATCACAATGAAGTATCTGAAAGGAGAAATTGGACTTTATTGGATATGGTTCGATCAATGTTGAGTTTTACAGATCTACCTTACTTTTTGTCGGGCATGCTATTCTTACTGCTGCTCATCTGTTGAATAGGGTTCCCTATAAATCTGTTCATACTACTCCATATAAGATATGAGTTGGTAGGAAACCGAACCTTAATTATATTAGAGTTTGGGGCTGTCCTGCATATGTCGAGGTGATGCAACATGATAAACTTTTACCTCGAGGGTGAAAAGTTAGGTTTGTTGGACATCCTTCGAATTCTAAAGGATATCAATTTTATGAACCCGAGTATCAAAATGTATTCGTAGCTCGTTTTGTCAAATTTCTTGAAGAAGAATTTTTGGCAGAAGGTGGTAATCATAGAAGAGTTGAACTTGATGAAGTCCAACCTATAGATGACAGACCAATAGATGAATCACAAGTTCAGACAGAAGCAAAACCTTGTAGTTCCACTCTGCGTAGGTCTACTAGGATATAGAGACCTCCAGAGCACTTGTATTTGATACAAGGCAAGAGTCTCGATGTACTCATTGTTAAGGAAACTGATCCGTATACCTACAGATCAGTAATGTTAGACATTGATTCCGCTAATTGGTAGGAAGCCATGAATTTCTAAATAGACTCTATGCATCAAAATCAAGTATGGGACTTGGTTCCGCTTCCTAAGGGAATTGTTCTCGTTGGTTGTAAATGAGTTTACAAAAGGAAACAAGGGCCCGATAGAAAAGTTGAAACCTTCAGAGCCCGACTGGTTGTTAAAGGTTACACTCAAAAGCCAAGTGTGGACTATGATGAAACCTTTTCACCAGTATCGATGTTAAAGTCTCTTAGGATTTTTTTGGCTATCGTTGCTTACCATAATTATGATATTTGGCAAATGGATGTCAAAACGGATTTTCTTAATGGATTTCTTGATGAAGAAATCTATATGGAACAGCCGGAGGGTTTTGTCTCCAGCCAAAATTCTGGCATGATATGTAAGCTTAAGAAGTCCATTTATGGACTTAAACAAGCTTCGCGGAGTTGGAATATTTGTTTTGATAAGGTAATTTGATTGTCTGGTTTTCTAAAAAATGAAGAAGAACCTTGTTTTTATAAGAAGGTTAGTGGGAGTATGATAATGTTCTTAGTGCTTTATGTTGAAGACATCCTGATCATTGGAAATGATCTTGGAATGATGCAGGGTGTTAAAGCATACCTATATACTTGGTATAAAACTCTATAGGGATAGAAAAATGAAGCTGATTGGGTTATCCCAATCTCCGTGCATAGATAAGATCCCAGAAAGGTATAACTTTAGCAATTGTAAAGTTTCTAATATACCTTTTCGACATGACATTCATCTTTCGAAAAAGATATGTCCTAAGATGGAAGATGAAAAGGCTAGAATGTCTAGTCAGCCTTATGCATCATGCTTAGGAAGCATCATGTATGCCATATTATGTACGAGGCATGATTTTAGTCATGCAGTAAGCGTTACTAGCAGATATCGGTCAAATCCAAGTAACGATCATTGGATGGCCGTTAAACATATCCTAAAGTATTTAAAAGGTACTAAGGATAAGTTTATTATTTATGGAGAAGATGATTTAGAGATAAGAGGATATACAGATTCTGACTTTCAGTCAAATCCTGATGATAGAAAGTCTACCTCAGGTTTTGTATTTATTCTTAATAATGCTGCAGTTAGTTGGAAGTGTTCCAAACAAAGATCAACAACTGATTCTACCACTGAGGCATAATATATTGCGGCATCAGATGCTGCAAAGGAAACAGTATGGATTAGAAAATTTATCACTGAATTGGGAGTTGTCCCAAGCATCGAGGATTCGATCTCGTTGTTCTGTGATAATAATGGTACCGTTGCACAAGCAAAAGAACCGAGAACGCATCGGAAATCGAAACATATGGAATGAAAGTACCACATTATTAGTGAGATCATTGTTAGAGGAGTGTTGCCATATGCAAGATATCTGTAGAGGATAACATAGCAGACCCGCTTACGAAGTCTTTGCCTCCGAGACTATATGATAGACATGTAGAGACGATGGGTATTAGATACCATCAAATTTGGCACTAGAGCAAGTGGGAGAAAATATTGGAGTTGGTGCTCGACGTGCCAAATTTTGTTGTATTTATTGTAAATACGATGTACATTTTATTTTATTATGAATAAAATTAAGTAATTTTCATCAACATAATCTTATTTATGGTAAAGGAGTAAATGACAGTAGAATGAATAATTGTAACATAATTACAAAAGCGCCGCAATTGTTACTGAGAAATGTCACAATATGATTCATTCTTAAACTGTTCATGGTCAGATTTACATACTAGGTTGGTTAGCAAACCCGTGAGACTGGTGCGTGTTGTATATTAGAATTGTTCTAATGGTTAGTCTCAGTAAACCATGAGTCTTGATAGACACATATAGACACGTAAGTATTTATTGGATAAATACTGAGTGACTCATTCAAAGATTCCCAATAGATGGTACACCAATGTCAATATGAATCTTTACAAGTCGAATAACATATTAGCTCATTTGACTTGTGATACCACTGTGGATATGTGAGATATCTTTCGTACTTTGATGACAATCACGTCAACGATCTTTTAAGATCAGACCTCCATCTGTTCGTCGGGTATGAACTGATACTCACAATATCCTGTGATATATCCAGAGAGGATCTGTCAGTCCCGTTTACGGGATTTAGGTGTCCATTTTGTGATTCTTTGAAATCCTTGGCCGAGGTATAATTCAGAAACGAGTTCCAAATATTTATTGAAGGATCTGTCACTTGTTTTATTATTATTAAATAATTAATTGTTAATTAATTATTAATAATGATAAAATGGAAAAATATTATTCTATGTATTTATTTTGTCTTTTTGTTAATTAGATAAATAAATTAAATAAATAGTTAATTAATTTATTTATTTGGATAAGAATATTATTAGAATATTCTTATTTAAATGACAAATTTTGATTTGTTAAACCATGTGTTTTTGACACATGTTTTTTAATTAACAAAATATCAAGATAATTATAAAAATGGATAAGATCAATTAGGTGTCAAAATTAGAGCCAAAAATAATTGTTATTTTTGACTAAAATTATGCTTAATTTCGAAATTGGGCTAAAAAAATATATAAATGAAACTTGCTTTCATTTTGCAAGCTTTTTAGCACTTCTCATGTGTTGAGAAAATAGATAAAAAGAGGGGTTAGGGTTTATTAACATTGATCAAAACCAAGGAGAAGAAAATTAAAGAAATTGGAGCTTGAATTAAGGTAATCAAGAATTCCTAATTTCTATTTTCTTAAGATTTTGTTTCTCAAGCATGTAAATATGTATAAGATATATATTGCATGTTAAATATACATATGAATCTTGGATATATATATGTTTGAAACAAAACTTGGTGTTGATAGTTTTTTAACCTTAATAGTTTCTTTATTTAGCATGTGTATTAAGATTAATTAGTGAATTAATCTCCAAAATTAAAATTGTCATTCTAGAGTGATGTTACCACTCTAATGTTGCCTAGAATTGTTCTTGGAACTTTGTAATTTTGTGATTAAATTGAATTTTGGCATGAAAAATCGAAAAAAATTAATTCTGGATCAGATCTGGTTTTGAGTCTTAGCATATTTTTCATGAAAAAGTATGTTGTTTGGATGATTTTGGATGTGTATTGGGTGGGGGATAAATTCTGGAAATTATTCAGGGGCGAAAACATGAGAAAATGGTGAAATTTGCGTCGAAACGGCTCAACGCGTGCCGGCTAAGAACACAGCGAACTGGGCATGTTTTCGGGCAGCCCAGGGATGACCGAACACTGCCCGAGTGACTGAATTTCCCCTGCTCGGCTGTGGGGGTTTTTAGGGCGGCGGAATCCGTAACGCGGCGGAAGTGGTGAAAATCCGATTTTCAGATTTCAAAACTTTTTCTCGGATTAATTAAATAAACATATTTATTTAACATTTCAATAATCAAATTATGAAAATAAATTCAATAAAACATTTTTAGGTGAATTTACCGAAATACCCTTGCTTTGTATTTTTGTCCATTTTAGTCCGAAATCGATCAAATCAATTTTGAATGATTCTAAATCATTTCCAAGATGAACTTATGATGTTCAAAACATCAAAACACCAAAGCAACCAAAATCCCCAAATATCAAGTCCTTGGCCGAGAGCCTCCTTTAGGCTCCAATTTGTGCATTTTGAATTTTCATGCTTCAAGACACATTCAAATGAAATCCAATCAACATGAAACTTTGTATGCATCATATACACACACAAATACACAACATATATGAAAATACCCAAATTTGGAATTGGTCATGAACCCTAATTTTTCAATTTCCACAAATTGGACAAATTAGACCAAATACATTAAATCAATTACTTCAATCATCATTCTTACATCCAATCCAAGTCTCAACACAATGAAACAACTCAAGATCAAATCTAGGTCATTTCAGAGTGGGTCAATAACGCTAGATTAGCAACATGGGTTCCAAAACCTTAAAAGAATGGTTATAACTACAATAGTTACAAGCTTTCTTCATCACACATGCTCAACACTTCAACCAAATTTCCATCATCAAAAACACAAGAAATAATGAAAAGAATAACTTAAGAACATCACAAGATGTTGCCTAGATCCTAAGGATCAAATTCCTTTCTAATAGTAAGTTTGAAAAACTTACAAAATCCAAGCTTTTCTTTGAGTTTTTCCTTCTTCTCACTTGCTTTCTTGTTTTCTTTAATGGTGTTTCTTGTAAAGTGTATTAGGTTATCCAAATGAAATGAAATGAAAAAATTTATATTAGGGCAAATTATGCCTTGGTCGAATTTGGCTAAACCAAATACAAAAATATAAATTTCAATTTCATTTGTAATTTCATTAAATCAACATAAATATCTAATAACACTTTAATGATATTTATATAAAGTCAACAAAGGCAACTAATCATTTCTAAAACAAATATCCAAAGTTAGGTATTTATATTTTAATTAATTTAACCATTTAACAATTAAATAATTAATTAATTAATTAAATACAAATATATTAAATATATGTATAATATTTACATTAAATATTAAAAACATATATGCATTTAGGATATAAGTCAAATATCTCAATTTGACTATTAATTAATGTGTATTTAAATTAATCAAGTATTAAATGTAAATACACAATAATTAAGCAAATGACTATCGGGTCCCTTTAGCATGTATCTTGCGTTTAACCTTTAAACGACTTTATAAATAATCAATATTATTTATTAATGTTGCTCTAGTGCTCTACGAGTATGTTTCATTATTGAGACTCTCTAGATTCAGGTATATCGTCACGAAATCTAATTTCGTGTCCATAATCTATCCACCCGTAGATTATGACGATCACAGATAATCTCGCTGAACCATACAGGTCGAGGTCATGGAAAATGTATAATTCCTCCGTCACAGGTATCCGGATAAATCCCAGATATATAGATGTAACGCCAACACAATCTCTATCGGGATTATCCAGTCGACTATTCTATTAGCATTCTCAAAAAGAATGTTTAGAACTAGCTTCTAAACTTTACCACGGGCCCATGGTTTTATCTGATTGCTAATCATATGGACTACCTATGCTCTGATACACAGAACTGACGGATCCTATCTTGATACACATAGGACACCTGAGGATCTATCTACACCCAACGAACAGGCGGAGGTCTGATCTAAATAGATCGGTGACGTGACTGTCGTCTAAGCGTAGAAGATGTCTCATGTGCCCACAATGACATCTCAAGTCTAAGAATCACAAGTGCTACTCAACCAAGAAGATTCTTATTGACGCTGGTGTACCATCCATTAAGAATCTTCGGTGAGTCGTTCAGTGTTTATCCGCTATAAACACCTACACGTCTATACCAGTCTCCAAGACTAATGGTTCATTGAGAAACCATTGGAATCATTTATTCCAGTATACGACATGTACCGGTCTCAACGGGTTTACTATACTGACCAAGTAGTGTAAACCTTGACCAGGAACTGTCTGAGAATGACAACGTCATGATACTTCTCAATGTCCGTTGCGACGCTTTTGCAACTGTATCATGACTAATCATTCTAGGGTCATTACGTCTTTACCATATAGAAAGATAGATTATATTATAGAAACTGCATATATTATTCATAATAATAATGTTTTACAGAAGTATTTAACAGAATACAACCGGGAATTGGCGCTCTGAGCACCAACCCCAACAAAATCTCTCCCACTTGCTCTAGTGCCAATATCGATTGTATCTACTACCCATCGACTCCACATGTTTATCAAACAACTTCGGAGGTATGGCCTTCTCAGCGGGTCTGCTACATTATCTTCACTCGGTACCTTGTACACGAGAATATCCCCTCGCGACACGATCTCTCGAATGATGTGGTACTTGCATTCCACATGTTTCGACTTCTGATGCGCCCTCGGTTCCTTTGCTTGCACAATGGCTCCAGTATTATCACAGTATAACGGAATCGTATTCTCGATACTTGGGACAACTCCTAATTCTGTGATAAAGTTCTTTATCCACACAGCCTCTTTTGCGGCTTCAGAAGCTGCAATATATTCCGCCTCAGTGGTGGAATTAGCTGTCGATCCCTGTTTGGAACTCTTCCAACAAACTGCACCTCCGTTAAGGGTAAAGACAAATCCAGATGTAGACTTTCTATCATCGGGATCCGATTGGAAATCGAGTCTGTATACCCATTAACCTGCAGTTCGTTTCCTCCATAACTATTAACTTATCCTTAGTACCTTTAAGATACTTAGGATATGTTTAATGGCCATCCAATGGTCATTACCTGGATTGGACTGATATCGACTAGTTACGCTAACAGCGAAACTGATATCAGGCCTCGTACATAACATGACATACATTATGCTACCAAACAGGAAGCATAAGGTTGGTTAGACATTCTAACCTTCTCATCTTCTGTTTGTGGACACATCTTCTTAGAAAGATGAATCCCATGTCTGAACGGTATGTTTGCTGTCTTACAGTTACCAAAACTATACCGTTCCAAGATCTTATCTACGTACGTTGATTGGGATAACCCAATCAGCCTCCTTTGTCTATCTCTATAGAGTTTTATCCTTAAAACATAGGAAGCTTCTCCCAGGTCCTTCATGGAGAAATTCTTATAGAGGTACGCTTTTACGCTTTGCAACATACCTAAATCATTCCCAATGATTAGGATGTCATCAACATATAGGACTAAAAATACGACCATGCTCCCACTGGCCTTCTGATACACACATGATTCTTCCGAATTCTTGAGAAAACCAGACGATCTAATAATCTCATCGAATCGAAGATTCCAACTTCGTGAAGCTTGTTTAAGTCCATAAATGGACTTCTTAAGCTTACATACCATACCCGAGGTTTCACTGGACGTGAAACCTTCCGGCTGTTCCATATAGATTTCTTCATCAAGAAATCCATTTAGAAAAGCCGTTTTGACATCCATTTGCCAAATCTCGTAGTCATGATACGCAGCTATAGAAAGCAAAATCCGGATAGACTTAAGCATTGCTACCGTGAAAAAGTTTCATCGTAGTCGACGCCAGGTCGCTGCGTGTAACCTTTTGCTACCAGTCGGGCCTTGTAAGTTTCAACCTTACCATCAGGCCCGCGCTTCCTCTTGTAAACCCATTTACAACCGATAGGAACAATTCATTCGAGAAGCAGAACCAAGTCCCAACTTGATTCTCATGCATTGAGTCTAACTCGGATTTCATGGCACTTTGCCATTTCACAGGAGTCGATGTCCAACATCGATTCTCTATAGGTGAAAGGATCAGTCTCTTCAACTAAGAGAACATCCAGACTCTTTTCTTGTAACAAATACAAGCATTCAGGAGGTCTAGATACCCTTTCCGACCTACGGAGTGTGTGTGTTGAAGGTCCTTCATCTACTTGAACTTCAGGTTCCTCCGTTGGTTCGTTGTTTTCAGGTTGGACTTCATCAAGCTCAACCTGTCTATGATTACCACCTTCTGACAAAAATTCTACTTCTAGAAATTTTGCGAAGCGAGCTACGAACACATTTCGATGCTCGGTATCATAGAAAGAGTATCCCCTCGTATTCGAATGATATCCAACAAACCTAAACTTTTGCCCTCGAGGCGAAAGCTTATCTTGCTTGCTGAGTCACCCTGACATAGGCAAGACAACCCCAAACCTTAATATATTAAGATTTGGTCTCCTACCGAACCATATCTGATACGGTGTCATAGGAACAGCCTTTGAAGGAATCTTATTCAAAAGATGTGCGGCTGTTAAAGAGAGTAACCCCATAAGTAATAGGGCAAATCTGTGAAACTCAACATCGATCGGACCATATCCAATAAAGTCTGATTTCTCCTTTCAGATACACCATTGTGCTGTGGTGTACCTGGAGGAGTATATTGAGCGAGAATCCCATTCTCCTTCATATAATCCATGAACTCACTACTCATATATTCACCGCCTCGATCTGATCGAAGGCATTTAATATATTTACAAGTTTGTTTTTCTACTTCATTTCAGAACTCTTGAACTTTTCAAAGGTTTCCGATTTATGTCGCATCAAATACACATAACCGTACCGTGATAAATCATCGGTAAAGGTAACGAAGTACGAATAACCACTGTGACCAGTTTGACTTAGTGGACCACATACATCAGAATGTACGAGTTCCAGTAAGTTAGTGGCGCGGTGTCCAACACCAGAAAATGGGGCTTTGGTCATCTTACCCTGAATACAGGATTCACAAGTTGGATAGGATTCAATGGTAAGATCTGATATAAAACCATTCCTAACCAATTGGGTAAGGCGTTTAACGCCAATGACTAAGTCTCATTTGCCAAAGTTCAGTATTATTAATTACAGGTAAAACTACGTTTATTGACTCCAGTATTTAATATATTCTTTTGAAGTTTGCAATGTATAATGACCATGCTGGTTTGGACAACAAAGGATCTGAATATTATTTTTATCATATAATACAAAGAACTATTCTGAATATTAATACAAAAGCCTTCTGTATCTAATACAAAAAGTGATATAATACTAGCGCACATCCCGGTACAAAATGACAGTTATATAACAAAAGTGTCCCATTCGGTAATGAGATCTCGCATACTCCCACTGCAACTGCATCCAAAGAGTCTCCACTCCCGAACCGCAACTGCATCTCTCCAGGCTTCAGTTTCCTACTTTCCTTTCACACCTTGCAAAACGAATTGCAAATGTGAATGGGACAAGCAGAATCTAAAATCCAGCTTGATGTAACGGCTTCACAAGCCAAATATAAATCAATAACTGGAAAAATAAAAATACCTGATGTAGAAGCTCTGTCTCTCCTCACTTGAGCAATGTAATCAGGACAGTTCCTTTCCAATGCCCAACTTTACCGCAGTGGTGGCATTTGTCTTCAGAAGCCCTTTGGGCTTTGCAATCTTCGCCTGTGTTGAGGACCAAAAGCCTTCTTCTCCTTCTTGCCTTTGTTCTCTTTCCTTGGACCATCCTTGGGAAGAAGCCGAAAGAGAAGTAGTTCTAGGAGGGCGAGTCGGTACTCCCTTCTTAAGGTCTTCTTCTTCTTCCGTGAGAAACATCCTATGTAGCTCCTGGTAGGTACAGACAGTCCCGTGCATGTTGAAGTACATCACGAACTGGCGAAATGAAGCTGGCAGTGAACCAAGAATGACAGTCCTACCGAGAATGTCATTCAAGATGAGATTATGTTGCCTCAATTGATCGATCAAATCGATCATCTGAAGAACATGTGGGCTGACACTCTGCCTCTCATCCAGACGCGCATGGAACAGTTCCATGGCGACTTTGTGAACAATCATTTGTTCCTGGTTCTCAAACGATTGTCTCAATCGCGTCATCATACTATATGAATCTAGCATACCATAATACTGTTGCTTGAGTTTCGGAGACAGTGAACTAAGGATGTATGATTTAACCCTTAAATCATCATCCTTCCAAGTTTCAAAAACTTGGCGTTCCTCCTCCGAAGCATCCTCACCCACTGCAAGGGGCAACAGACCCTCAAGAACATAACCCAGCTTTTCGGAATCGAGGACAATCCTCAAATCCAATTCCCAGTCTGCAAAGTTCTCAGCGCCTTTCAGTTTGTTCGCATCAAGCATACGCGCAAACTGATTTATGGATTGTGCCGCCATCGCCAATATGTCATATAAATCACGAAAAATGGTTAACAGAAATAAAGCAGTTTCATATAATATCAAAAGCATAAACTAGATCATGGATTTTTAATCTAATATGCCCCTCCCACTAAATCATGCAATACTGTAATCCCAAAACAGAATACAAATATTTAATAATTAAATTAAATACTAATAGTGAAAAGTGGATCCCATGAATATATTTCGGCTCATAGCAGAGGCACGGTCTCTCCTACGTATATTCATCAGGTAGACAACTTATTTGTCAATCATTCACTAATGACTCCTAAGTATCCGGTCCTGGCCGTTTCTCGTTGTCGCTACGAAGGCAGGCCCACAAGGAGACGTACCAAGGTTAAACTCGTCAATGATAAACTCAAGTTACTTACGTAATCCTGACAGCTAGGGCACGTTCAGAATTCCGCTTTTACTTGAATTTACCTAGTATCTGATATACATCATCCGGTATAAATAAATCTTTATCGGCTACATCCTCACAGCAGAGGCACGGTCTCAGATGTAGTCACAAAGAAGTATTCATAAATCGTATTGACAAGACGGACCATATAATATGCATCAAATACATAATTACATTCAAACCTTATTAATTAGGGATTTTCCGCTAAGTGTCATACACCCTAAATCTAACCAATTTAGATCCTAATAAGCATGCATAAAGTCAAGAAAACATGATTAAACATTGATTCAATGAAGGCTAATCATATTAGGTGGCCTAGAATCAGACTCGCTCTGATACCATTTTGTAGGGGTTTTTAGGGGGGCGGATCCGGTAAAACAGCGGAAGCGGTGAAAATCCGATTTTCAGATTTCAAAAAATTTTTCTCGGATTAATTAAATAAACATATTTATTTAACATTCCAATAATCAAATTATGAAAATAAATTCAAAAAACATTTTTAGGTGAATTTACCGAAATACCCTTGCTTTGTATTTTTGTCCATTTTAGTCCGAAATCGATCAAATCAATTTTGAATGATTCTAAATCATTTCCAAGATGAACTTATGATGTTCAAAACATCAAAACACCAAAGCAACCAAAATCCCCAAATATCAAGTCCTTGGCCGAGAGCCTCATTTAGGCTCCAATTTGTGCATTTTGCATTTTCATGCTTCAAGACACAATCCAAATGAAATCCAATCAACATGAAACTTTGTATGCATCATATACACACACAAATACACAACATATATGAAAATCCCCAAATTTGGAATTGGTCATGAACCCTAATTTTTCAATTTCCACAAATTGGACAAATTAGACCAAATACATTAATCAATTACAATTACTTCAATCATCATTCTTACATCCAATCCAAGTCTCAACACAATGAAACAACTCAAGATCAAATCTAGGTCATTTAAGAGTGGGTCAATAACTCTAGATTAGCAACATGGTTTCCAAAACCTTAAAAGAATGTTTTAACTACAAAGTTACAAGCTTTCTTCATCACACATGCTCAACACTTCACCAAATTTCCAACCAATTTCCACAAAAAATAAGAAAAAAGAACTTAAGCATCACAGAGCCTAACCTAAGGAACAAATTATTTCTAATACAATCAAGAATTAAGAACTGTTGCCTAGATCCTAAGGACAAATTCATTTCTAATATAAGTTTTGAAAACTTACAAAATCCAAGCTTTTCTTTGAGTTTTTCTTTTCTTCTTCAATTGCTTTCTTTGTTTTCTTTAATGGTGTTTCTTGTAAAGTGTATTAGGTTATCCAATGAAATGAAATGAAAAATTTATATTAGGGCAAATTATGCCTTGGCCGAATTTGGCTAAACAAATACAAAATATAAATTTCAATTTCATTTGTAATTTCATTAAATCAACTTGCATAAATATCTAATAACACTTTAATGATATTTATATAAAGTCAACAAAGGCAACTTAATCATTTCTAAACAAATATCCAAAGTTAAGGTATTTATATTTTAATTAATTTAATCATTTAACAATTAAATAATTAATTAATTAATTAATTAAATACAAATATATTAATATATGTATAATATTTACATTAAATATTAAAAACATATATGCATTTAGGATATAAGTCAAATATCTCAATTTGACTATTAATTAATGTGTATTTAAATTAATCAAGTATTAAATGTAAATACACAATAATTAAGCAAATAACTATCGGGTCCCTTTAGCATGTATCTTGCGTTTAACCTTTAAACGACTTTATAAATAATCAATATTATTTATTAATGTTGCTCTAGTGCTCTACGAGTATGTTTCATTATTGAGACTCTCTAGATTCAGGTATATCCGTCACGAAATCTAATTTCGTGTCCATAATCTATCCACCCGTAGATTATGACGATCACAGATAATCTCGCTGAACCATACAGGTCGAGGTCATGGCAAATGTATAATTCCTCCGTCACAGGTATCCGGATAAATCCCAGATATATAGATGTAAACGCCAAATCTCTATCGGGATTATCCAGTCGACTATTCTATTAGCATTCTCAAAAAGAATGTTTAGAACTAGCTTCTAAACTTTACCACGGGCTCATGGTTTTATCTGATTGCTAATCATATGGACTACCTATGCTCTGATACACAGAACTGACGGATCCTATCTTGATACACATAGGACACCCTGAGGATCTATCTACACCCAACGAACAGGCGGAGGTCTGATCTAAATAGATCGGTGACGTGACTGCCGTCTAAGCGTAGAAGATGTCTCATGTGCCCACAATGGCATCTCAAGTCTAAGAATCACAAGTGCTACTCAACCCAAGAAGATTCTTATTGACGCTGGTGTACCATCCATTAAGAATCTTCGGTGAGTCGTTCAGTGTTTATCCGCTATAAACACCTACACGTCTATACCAGTCTCCAAGACTAATGGTTCATTGAGAAACCATTGGAATCATTTATTCCAGTATACGACATGTACCGGTCTCAACGGGTTTACTATACTATACTGACCAAGTAGTGTAAACCTTGACCAGGAACTGTCTGAGAATGACAACGTCATGATACTTCTCAATGTCCGTTGCGACGCTTTTGCAACTGTATCATGACTAATCATTCTAGGGTCATTACGTCTTTACCATATAGAAAGATAGATTATATTATAGAAACTGCATATATTATTCATAATAATAATGTTTTACAGAAGTATTTAACAGAAATACAACCGGGAATGGCGCTCTGAGCACCAACCCCAACAAGCTGTTGGTCACATATTATTTGTCGAATAAAATTTCGTAAAATAATTC
>SKCR01034410.1:0-49269 GCA_019454045.1 Zanthoxylum bungeanum
CATAATAACAAGTTGTATCTTTCATACCGCTACATAATCACCAAAACAAACAAATCAATAACACACACACACACACACACATATATATATATATAGACGGACATAAAACTGAAATAAAAGGATCTCATGAACCAGATGAAGCAAATCAAGATGACAAGATAGTTGTTCATTATGGAATTCCTGGAAACTAAAAGTTCAAAGCTCAAAATGTACTAGAATGTAACATTCCAGGTAATTGCCATAAAAATAGATGAGATAAACATGTTAGATCTCAATATATCAAATACTGCTTCCATAGCATTCATGCTGCACCTCAAAGCACATCAGATGACAGGTGCCATATCCCCCAAAGGTTTCAACAAGTATCAATCAGAACATGGCAAAACTTCATCAGGTAAAAAACTATCTCCAAGTTCATGTCTGACATAGAGAACATCGAGACACTGTTAATAGAATATTTTACATCATGATTGTTTTAACTTTCAAGTCTCAAAGCAATCTTACCCACTAGCAAAACTCACAAATAAAACAAATTAACCCACCAAATTAAACCCATCAGGGCATAAAACTGAAATAAAAGATATGATTCATATTGCTTTCACTGAAGTAAAAAATCTGGGGAAAAAATTCTAAGCTAAAAGTAGAAACAAGAATGTATTAATTTACAGAAAAGAGAAATACCATACTACTTCATTAACTCAACGAACAATAGCTATGTTGTCCTTGTCATTTGTATTATGCAAGAATAGAAGATTTCCCAATATGTCATGAATTAAAGTGAAAAAATAGGAAGTAATAATCACCTCTGTAAAACATGTCCTTGTAATTACCTCTTCATTATACTGTGTCATTATATGTGCAACATATATTGCCCAATCATCACGGAGTTGCGTTATATCTTCCAGAGTGTACTCATTAATCCCCTTGAACTTTAAAATATTTATAAGTTAGAATTTTAAACAGTAAGATATCTTAATTGAAAAGATATCTTAATTGACTAGTGATAAAACTTAACTATTGTTAACCTACATTGTCTTTTAGAATGTTCACATTTGTTACAATTTGCTGCATGTATTTCATCACATAATAACCGCATTCAAAACTTCCAGGCTGCATTGGACACTATAAAAAAGAATTATCATATCAATATTAGTTCATTTAGACATATTCTAAATATTCTCATTGTTGCATATCACAAAAAAATATATATATATATATATATCATAACTTTGTACCTTCACAGATACCCAAGTCACACTACCGCTCTTATTATTAGAATGTAAAGATTGATACACTCTAATTCCCCTACAAAAAATTATAATTGGATATCATATAAATAATGCAACAATAAACCCAATGTTAAAATAAAGAGAAAACAACTATAACTTAACTGATTAACAATTTGCATCAACTCATCAGTAGGATTATTCCCCTTAGGATCCAGATAATATATCGTGCGTCGTACTATGTCAATTGCAAGAAGCACCCAGTGAAAGCTAAATAAGAAAGAAAGGGTAATAAAAATCTGGATTACATAACTTGAAATTGAATACTAAAAAAATTAAAAAATTATTACCTTGGGTTGTATGGGATCAATATGATTTGCCCCAACTCTATCATACCTAACAGTTTTGAAATGTATTGAGGTCCTTCTTTCAAAGCAACCTTTGATGGACGTATCATCTCAAAATTTCCAAACTGAACTGGTTTGGCAGTTTCAGTTTTATCCATCTCATCGTATAAGTGCCTAAGACAAGATAAACATAAAAACAAAGTAAATATTTATAAAACATTTAGAACAAATGAAGAAAGAGGTAAAAGAAAACATACTTGATCCATATGTTAATAGCACAGTTTGAGACCTCCTTAAAATCCATGATTTCTTCGCAAATTGCTTTGTCTAAGTATGACTTCCAAGTAATACCAAAAATTGGTATGTCATAATCAATCTTTATCAAATTCGGAAAACAGCTCTTAACAAGCATAAAAAACATTTGCATGTATGGACTCTTATCTTGTTTTCTTGTTTGTGCAGCTGCCTTATACTTACGCTAGTTGAAATTAAATATTAATTAGCTCGCAATCTATTACTCTCACCAGTAATTTATAAACATCTTATATTTCTAGCTACCTAAATCTATAGTTTCTCTCATATTAATACTCGAATCAGAACTACAAACTTTTTATTTCTCTCCAATAAGTATTTATACCAAGCAAAATCAGCCCCTCTCATTTTAATCAAACAAAATCAACCCCCACATTTTACAGTAGTACCAGATCAGAATCTGTTTCTCCCATTGAACCTGAATAATCAACAACCTAACTTTGCCCTACCACATCCTCAGACCTTCTAATCTCCTAATACCTTTAATTCCAATACAAAGAACACAGCCATCCTCGTACAAACTGCCATAGCCGAGACATTTTCCCCCTTCCAAGGCAGTTGCCGAGAGCTTCACCATATTTCTTCTTTCATTTACATTTTTCTTAACACAGCAACACTCCATGGCCAAAATCTAAATTTCAGATTTTCATTTACCCAAAGTACATACTTTATTTTCGTTATTAACTTATTAAAATTTAAAACCCAAGCAATTAATAAATTTACACCCAATACTCAATGAAATCATCACAATAAACTACTTACCTATGCCTCTGCTACTCCTCTATTGATTTCTTTGTTCGGAAATTCAATACACCTAGAATCTGTGGACGAGCTTGTGCTCTGGGTACTGGTGCTGTCATTGACTGATGAATTACTCTCAACAACTTCCTTCTCCATTTCGACTTTAGCAGGATTAGGGATCGCCTGGCAAGCTTCAAAATTGAAGAAACCTAAACCCTCAAATCCTACTATTTTTAACACAAGGGAGATTTAGGGCTTCAAATTCTTGTTCTTTATGCACCTAATAGGTTGATATACGAGCTAGATAGTCAAATGAATTAAAGTAATTTTAAAGCGAGAAGGGGGTTTGCTATTGTCTGGAATCGGTGAGAAGAAGTGAGTGGGCTAGGGCAAATTTCGTGGTGAGAAGAAAGATAAAGGGCTAAGTGTGTGTGTCAAATGAGTGACGTGAATATCACTCATCACGTCTGGAGGTGTTGGTTCGACTCCAGACGACTACGCGTTTTTTTTTTTTTTTTATTTCTTACTGATACTATTGTAATAGTAATTACTGACACTAAAATCGCTGATACCATAGTGTCAGTAATTATTGATATTTAAGTGAAAAACACGGAAATAGGCCCATTTACACGTCGTTTCTGACACTTTTAGCCTAGTGTCACTAACCTTAGTGTCAGTAAAGGCCTTTTTTCTTGTAGTGCTAGTTAATTATCATACAATTTGTTGGCCAAAGTCAAGATTGTGTGTTATTTAACGGGATCCTAGCCCACTAGGAAACAAGGTTTCCCGAGTACTCCACAGAGGGTTAGAGGCTCGCCGAAAAATAGTGGGAGGCAAGTATTAAATTTGCAATATTCGTTTAGTTACTTGCCATACGCGCTCATTTCATTTTTCGTCAATAAATTAATTATTTATAAGTTGGACTAATATTTAATAGTTGTTTTAAATTAAACAGTTGGACTGTATTCAAACTATTTCAATTAATAGTTGATTTTATAATTGGATTATAGTAATCAATATAATTGAATTTTAACAATTAAATTATAGTTGATTATATAGTTGGACTATAGTAATCATTATAATAAATAGTACCCGAAAATTGTTGATTTGATAGTTAGACTATTGGAATCAAGATAAATTGAAAGATTAGTGTTTAAAACATAATCCTGGGTGAAAATGTATTTAAACAGCTTTAATTTTCAAATTGGGAATAAAACCTCAGGATAGTCCTGAAAACCGAGAAGTTACTTTATTTGATATAGTGACGTCTCGAACCTAAGCGTGGAGTTGAGCAAATAGTAGAACATGATATTTGGAATATTCATGTAATGATAACTTTAGTGCTTAATCCATTATACTTACGTGTTCGGATAGTCTGACGACTGAATTTACTGCCAACATATCTGGGGATCTCATGGGTCACTTCCCGAAGATTCACCGATGACGTATGACTTGCACTTCATTAATCTGGGATTAATTAGTAGAGAGAAAATTAATCTGGGATTAATTGCGAAGATATTTTATCTCGGATAAAATATCATTCAAAGAGTGATAACGATTAATTTGGAATTAATCGATAAAATAATATATTCGATATATTATACGAAATTGGATTTCGACGCAGAATTGAAATTAGATTTTAATTCGGGCAAACAAGTTAATTTAGAATTAATTCGTTAGCGACATGAATAGTGATTTCGCTAGGCATAATCATTTAATTACGTCGCAATGGAAAATTCGTTAATTTGGAATTAGTGAACCCGAGCTTGGGATTATTTGCGAGGGCATTCGTATTTCGAATTCGAGTGCGGCACGTAAGTCAAATCAAGCGTCAAATCACTAGTCGCATCTAGCGTCACATCATTCATCAATCAAGTGATAGATGTCTTTCACTTTGAGTGATTGACACCAGTCACTATTCATGAGTGATGTGACTTGATGGAAGTGGTTGGAAAGCTTTTGAAAGCTTGAAAGACATTTATCAATTTTTAATTGATATTTGACTTTTGGTAATTGAATTTTGAATTCAATTTTAGTGTATTAGATACACAATTTTTGGAAAAACCAAACTATCTCTCTCTCTTTCCTTGGTTCACGGTTTGGAGCCAAAATTGCTCATTCTTCTCTCTCGGCCAACATGCCATATTTTCTTCTGTTTTCTTTTCTGGTTGGACCGAAAATGAAGAGGAAGAAAATAGTGAAATTTGCGGAACATTTCTTGAGTGCTAGCACACATAGGAGCTATACAAAGGTGATAGGGAACTCACTTCATGAGCTTGGAATCACCTTGATAAGCTTGGAGCTTGGAGCATCAATGGATGACCAAGATGGCCGAATTTGAGAACTGCATTGCAGCTCACTGCCAAGCATGACAGAGGGCAGAAAATGGATTTTGGATGTCCACCACATCGCTCAACCGATCGATGTAAGTATTCCACACCTCATTGGATGTATTCACATGTGTTTTTATGCTTATTATTCGATCCTTGGGATCGTAGAACTCCAACAACCATCTCAATCTATACATAAATTGACAAGTTGGATTGGATGTCAATGATATTTTAAAATAGAATTGAATGTAAACAATAACAAATATGTGTATAAGTTATTACCTTAATATTTTTGATCTTTTGTCCATTTTGGGTATCACAGTTGGGCTTAAGCCCATTCATTTCCTTTATGGTTTTATTCCAAGTTTAATTTAAGAGGCCTCTTATGAGATACGCAACTTGAATTCAAATACTTTGAGTCTTATAAATCTTGAGGTACATTTATGAAGGCGAAAAAAATGAGTGGTAAGATTATGTAGCTCTCAATGGGTTTTACACTTGATTATGCAAGGTTCAATTCTGATCTAGGCCAGGAATATGTGTTTGATGGTTTAATAAAAGCTTTATACAAGATTAGCACTCTGAAGGTTAAGTTATAATCATTATTTTTAGTGATTTATCTTTTTTGTTTGAAATTCAAATTACAGTTCTTTTTTCTTACAAGAACTTTTTTAAATTTTTTTGTTCTATTGTTAACATTTTCGTATATCAGAATTGTAACACCCCATATTATTATGACTTGTTATTTGTGGTTGTCCGGTTGTGTATTGACTTAGTTCGATTGAGTTGTTGTGGGCAAGCAAGGTTTCTGCTGTGACGTTCGTGACACGTTCGTCTGCACATTCGAACACCAACATTCGTCTAAGGGTTCGAATGAGGTCATCCAGCTTGGTCACGTTTGATTCGCGTTCGTCCCCACATTCAAACAAGATCTTCTAGTGTGATCACGTCTAGGTAGAGCAGCTTCACGTGTGTAACGCATTCGAGTACGCATTCGAATGCGGAGGGCGGTAATTATAAATTTCTAGGCTGCTATATAAAGCCTAAATGATAGGCTATGGTTATTTTTCCCATTTTCTCCTTTCCATCACCCTACCTACAACTTAAACACTCAATTTCTCTCTAGATTAGCTAAGAATTTGAAGGATTCTCTTTACAATCTCTTGAGCAAAGCATAGCCAGGTAAGTTTCTCATCTCTACCAAGTTACTTCCATGCATTTCTAATGTGCTTTCTTAAGTTAATCACTCAAATCCATGGGACTTGAGCATGATTATTGTTATGTTGTATAAGAGAGTTGATTTGAGTGTGGCTTTAGCAAGATTAGGGATGGTTACCATGATATTTGTGCATTGTTTAGTAAGATTCAAGAAGCATGATGCATGTGTGTGTTTGATTAAGGTGGAACTAGTATGATAGATGATGTGTAACAGCCTAAACTTTGCATAATAGCTCAAATAAAATTACAGCGGCTCAGAATAAATTTTTATTTTTATTTTTTTAAAATTTTAGAACTCATAAAATAATATTAAAATAAGTTTCACACCTTCGGAATCTCTTCCGGTGGTCCCGGATCAATATTCAGTTTCATAGTCACTTTTTTTAGTTTAACAAAGTCAACCGACAATCTTTTGTATTTCAGCCTTAACTTTTTCATAGGATCTTCGATTTTTATAATTGTTATATCGTCGAAAAGCCCAGACAGTTAGCTACAGCTTATGTGTTGAACGTTTTCCAAAATTCGGGCCTAAACTTAGTCGGAAATACAAGTTTACATCGCATAAAAATTGTATTTCTTGGATTAGAGAAGAAAATGAAGCCTTTATATTTCTTTTTGAAGTGACCATTTTGCTCTTAACTTATAAATGATTTAAATAACACTTGAGGTCAATTTTGGGACCTCATATTCTCCTCTTTCTCTCAATCCTTCAAGAGAAACCAGCCCTGAAATTTTTCTTCCATTTCTCCTCCCACGCTTCAATAGAGTTGGATGAATTTCTTGTAATTTTGAGCATGATCAAGACAAGTTAGCTTCTTAACTCCATTCTCTTCTCATTTTTTTTTTCCATTTTTGAGCATGAATAAAGAAAGCCCCAATTTGTATCCAAGAACCCTCAGCTTCATTTATGCATTTTAGCCTAGATTAAAGCAAATTAGCATGCATATTAGTGCTTCTTAGGATAATATACACATGGATTACGCCTCATTTGCTGAAATGCCTAAAATTTTCCTAAGTATTAGGGCTGGACGAACCTTGATGAATGTATTAGGGGATGTGTTTTCATTTCTTTATTGATAATTGATGATGATGCATGGTTGGAAGGATGTTTTGATTTTAGTTTGTATTGATGAAAGTTGAAGAAAATAATATGTGAATGTTTTGCCTTGGCCGAATACTACATGGTATATAGGGGTTGTTTTTAATTTTTAATGCAGGTTGGAATGGTGGTGTTATGCATTGGTGATATAGAAGTAGTGATGACATAACTAAGGATGTGGAAATGGTGAAATTTTGGCATTTCACGCACCAAGTGTTCGACGAAATGCCAAGCCATGAGTAATTTAATAAATTAAGCATGTTTTGTGAATAATAAATGTGTGAGTAATTTTGGCATGTGTGATCTCACGAATCAGATGAAACCGTCAAAGTACATACTTGGATCATTGATGAGACCGTAATTCCTTAGCCTATGATGTAGTCCAGCTTAGCTGCTATCAGAACTACTCCTAATCCAATTAGGAATTTTATAGATCCAAAATGCTTCTTTTGCTGCCTCAGCTGCAGCAATATATTCCACTTTTTGTTGAATCGGCAACAGTATTTTACTTGGAAGATTTCCAGCTCACTATTATGTTGTTCAAATAAAATATGTACCTTTATTGCGACTTACAGTCGTCTTTATCGGTTTGGAAACTGGCATCAGTGAACCCAGTCACCTCAAGTTCTCCCTCTCCACAATTTAAGAAAGCATCCTTAGTTCGTCTAAGATACTCAAAGATGTTCTTAACTTCAATCCAGTGACCATCGCCTAGATCGGAATGATAGTGACTGCAGATGCTCAAAGCATATGAGACACCAGGTCGCAGACATGTTTGTCAATGTATGAGTTCTCGAAGAGTGCCAACAACTTTTAGATCTATCCCAGTAGATCCTTATTCCTAAAATAAAGGTTGCCTCTCCCAAGAATTTCATGGAGAATTTTAATGAAAGCCAAGCTTTCACCGATTGTAGTATGGGAATGTCATTGCTTAGAAGCAATACATCATCAACGTATAGGACAATCATTGTCAGTGCGCTCCCACTAACCTTCTTATATACACAAGAATCATCTTCGTTTTGAATGAAACCGTATTGTAATATGATCTCATCAAAACATTGGTTCCAAGAACGCAATGCTTGCTTCAATCCATAAATGGATCGATTTAACTTGCAAACATTGTTTGCATGTTTTGGCATGACAAACCCGTCAGGTTGTTGTATATAAACATCCTCCAAAAGGTTTCCGTTAAGGAAAGCGGTTTTGACGTCCATCTGCCATATTTTGTAATCGAAATATGCATCAATAGCAAGCATTTTCTGAATAGATTTCATCATGGTAACGGGTAAAAGGTTTCGTCGTGATCGACACCATGTTGATGACGATACCCTTTCGCTACAAGCCTAGCTTTGTACGTTTATATGTTGCCATCCATGTTTGTCTTCACCTTGAAGACACATTTGAAACCAATAGGCACAATGCCTTCTGGTACTTCAACCGGTGTCCAAACTTGGTTGGTATACATGAAATCTATTTCGGACTTCATGACACCTTGCCATAAAGTGGAGTCGATACCTTGTATCGCTACCTCATACGTTGCTGGCTTATTATCCTCAATAAGATTAATGTCTACATGAGGTGAGATCGGAAACCCATACCTCTTAGGTTGTTTTCTGACTCTCTCCGACCTACACGGTTCTTGTGTATTAGAAGATTATGGAACAGTCTTATCCCTGATGAACTGTTCGTGTTCCGTGAGGGGATCGGTATAAGGAACAGTATCACTCTGATTTTCATCGAGTTCTACTTTCCTCTCACTTACCACTACATTTAGGAATTCCTCTAAGGAAAACCGCATGGAGAGCAACAAATATTTTGTTCTCTTATGGGTTGTGGAAATAATATCATTTGGTTTCCCTATGATAACCAATTACAAATAGGCACTTATCCGATTTGGGTTCTAGTTTGGCACCATCCAAACGTTTAATATATGCCCAGCATACCTGTAGGCACTGCATTTTTGCATATAAGTCTCGATGATGAGTCTCATACGAAGGCACTACTCTTTAGGTTACGGAAGTCGCGGGAAACGAATGTCGGAAGGGGAAATTCAGAATAAGTATGTTATCAGAATCAATTCACATGTTCACTGCTTTCGTGTTCGTGCTGCATTCGTGAGCACGTTCGAACATCAAGTAGATTGCGGGCGTTCGAATCGACGTTCGAACGGTGTCGGTACTTCTGGTTTTGTTGCTAGCCTCACGCCCAAGCCCAATTAGCCCACCAAAACCCACCCAAAAATAACAAAACACATATTTAACACATGGTGAAATTAAAACAAATCAAATAAATCCATTCCTAATTTGAACAAATCACCTCTCTAATTTAATTAGATGTTTTCCTTGTGAGATACCAATTAGAAATATCCCCTCATAATTGGATGATTCCATTTCCTATTCACAAAAGAGGAACCCTATCTTTTGCCTATAAAAGAAACACAAATCCAACCATTGCTCTCTCCTAGCTCTACACGCCCAAGACAAGAATAGCAAGCAAAATAATTCTCTTCTCCTCCTCCCTCTAGCAACCGAAAACATCACCACTAAACACTAATTCCTTGAACGCATACAGCCCTCTAAAATAGCCCCCGCAGTGACCGAAATCTGTTCCTAAAATAGCCATGCGGTGACCGAATAAACCGCTTTAAAACACACCACCGTAACTACCGAAAATAATCTCTAAAACTGCACTGCAGTGACCGAAAAATCACCAACTAAACATCAGCCCAAACACCGAAAAAAGTAGTTAAAAACAGTCCCTTAATATAGCAAAACAGTGACAAAAAAATGCACTTTAAAACCCTTAAATTACCACAAGAAACAGCAGTAAAACAACAGTAAAATAGAGGAAACGAGAGCTCAAAACAGCGAAGCAGCAAACGAGAATAGTGGACCAGTGAACCGGAGGAGTTGCGGAGCATCAACCATTCCGACGGCCGTGTAACGCACTTTCGAGAGATGACCTAAGAAGTTAGACCTGAGAGCACCCTTCTTCTTTATTCTCATCTTTTTTTGTTGTTTATTAGAATTTCCTCGCATGAGAGTCGTTTGTTGATATATGTTGTGGTCTTTGAATGAATGGAACATGTGTTCTCTCTTGTGGTATATCAGATGGAAACCTGGACGTAAATTCCTAAGCCGAATCCGAATGGACGGTATTTCGGTTTGCACTTGGTATACAATGCCACGTACCACTTGAGAGATTCACACATTTCGTTTCATCCAACCTTGTATTCGAGAATGATTGGGTTGCTAGTATGTTATTTATTTTTTAAGCATGATTTATTCGTTAGTATGCTATTACTTTCTGCATGTTACTTATTTATGCATGATGATATAGTGCGCATGTGTAAATCAAGTTGGATTAAAGGTCCTCCATTTTGAGGGATAAAAAGCCCAACGGCTACCTTTGCCACGACGTTTTGTCGCGCCGGACGGAGTATGTTTGATTGAATGTGAGATATGTTTAATCGAGCATACGAGGTCCCATATTGTTGTTGTCTTTATTTTATATGCATTGTAATATAATGTGCATGGGCTAACTAGGGTGGATTAAAGGTCCTCTATTCGAGGGAAATGCCTGAAGGCTACCTTTACCACGATGTTTTTCCGCACCTTTTATTATGTCATTTACCCTTTGCATATCATTACTTTATTTACGCATGCATTGCATTCTCATGCGCATGGGCTAACTAGGGTGGATTAAAGGTCCTCTATTCAAGGGAAATGCCTAAAGGCTACCTTTTTCCACGATATTTTGCTGCGTCGGACGAGGTGCACCTGATTGAATGTGAAATGTGTTCCATCGGGCACATGAGGTTCTACATTGTGTATTTGATTATCCATATATGTATTTTTGTCATTTCAGTTGCCATTTTGGCAATCTCATTCGAACGCATTTCCAAATGCTACACGAACGTATGCATTCTGTCTCATCTCGTTCGAATGCGTTTACGAACGCTACATGAACGTATGCATTCTGTCTCATTCCATTCGAACGCATTTACGAACGCTACACGAACGTATGCATTTTGCCTTATCTCATTCGAACATGTTTACAAATGCTATATGAACGTATGTATTCTGTCTCATTTCGTTTGAACACGTTTACGAACGCTACACGAATGTATACATTCTATCTTATTCCGTTCGAACGCATTTACGTACGCTACTCGAACGCGCATGCATTTCATTGTATCATGCTTCAGGTCTCATCCCGTTCGAACGCGTTTACGAACGCTATACTAACACATACATTCTGTTTATTGTTCGAATGCTTTATCAAACGCTACTCGAACGCTTGCATACTGTTTACCATTCAAACGCGTTTACGAACGCTACACGAACGCGCACACACTGAACAGATCCCTTCATCATGTTTCATGCATGTTCGTTCCCTTAGTCATTCCCTTCCCCATCATATGCTTAGTTACCCAAACTATAAAATAGCCCCTTATAAACCGGTGATATTAGAATTCATCACAACCCCAGATAACTAACTTAGTTACGACACATAACTAGGGCTAGTAAAAACTTAAATAAAATAAAAGACATAAAGTAAAATGCTGAAAAATTGCTAAAAAGTAAATGACGGAAAGTAAATGCTGAAATTAAATACTGAAAATTAAATGCTGAAAAGTAAATGCTGAAAGTAAATTATTGAAAAGTAAATGCTGAAAGTAAATTGCGGAAAGTAAATTGCTGAAAAGTAAATGCTGAAAGTAAATTGCTGAAAAGTAAATAAAGTAAAAGTACAATAAAAGAAAATGTTGCGGTAAAAGGATCCACTTTTATTACTTCTATTTTAGATATCTCCCTTAATATAATATATTAACTTTAAATGATAATGACCAACCAGCCATATAGGCGGTATCCAGATTAAGTCAAATTAATAATTAATTACCAACCGACCAATGAGGCGGTATCCAGTTTAGTCAGGTTAAAACCAATTTAAATAATTACCAACCGACCAATATGGCGATATCCTCATTAAGTCAGGTTTTAACTAGTTTATATATTATAATTAAGGGAGATTAATCTAAATATTAGTAATAAAAGTTTTACCTTTTACCTCAGCAAAGTGGAGTTACCTCCTCATTACTGAAAAGTAAAAAATGAAAATTAAAGAAAGAAAAGTATTGTGCGTAAAAGTAAATTGCGGAAAGTAAAAACTGAAAAGTAAAGAAAAGAAAGTGCGAAAAAAAATTACTGAAAGCTGTAAATAAACAAACAAGATACAATCTTCTTAGTATTCTTAAGGAATTCCTTAGAAGAAAGTATGAATTTAGAAATGAAATGGCTTGGTATTTATAGGCAAAATTTTGCCTCCATCAAATCATCTACCAAATCCATTATTAATTGCTCAACTAATTGCTCCACCAAATCCATTATTAATTGCTCCACTAATTGCTTATCATGTTTAGTGGTGATTTGATAATTTTTATTATTTATTTATTAATTTATTTTTTTCTTTGAAAATGATTGAAAATGACTTTAATAATTACACACAACACACTTCTAGATGGTTCATCAATTTCGGGCATGTAATCTTCAGAATTCGAAATTATTTTGTCTTTCCAGGTTGTAGATCTTTGCGTCTCCTTCAATCAGGAACTTGAATCAGCTCAATCTGATATGAGAGTAAAATGTTATGCCCAAAATACGACAGATGCGTAAAATTGAAATTTCCAAAACTGCACTTCGTTAAAACGCCCTTTCAAGTTTCCAATCTCCAAAATTAATATGTCAAGTCCAATATTTGCTCTTATTTGACCCACATTTCGTCCTAAATGATTTCATTGTGTCCCAATATTATTTTATCTGTAAAATAAACTAAAACACATCAAAATGTTCATCAAACCCGAAAAACTAAACAAAATATTAAGTAAAAGGGGCGATAAATATTGATATATTTTCCGCTCATCACACCCCCAAACCTAACATTTTGCTAGTCCTCGAGCAAAACAACAAAATAAAATACAAGAAACAATTAAAATTAAACTAAGCCATTTTCGTAGGGATCACGGTTGCATTTAGCATATGCAACGAGCCTTTAAACCCGTAGGTGTCCCTAGTGGACGAGTTGTAGTCTCGTGAGGGTTTACATCAATGATACCCACAAACATTTTACAAAAGTAAAAATGTAGTGAAACTAATGCACACAAAAGCAAAAAGACAAGCGAAAAGAGAATAAAGAAGTTAGTGACTAATCAAGTGAAACTTCTACTCCAAGTTACTAGTTGTTTTCTTTCCTTCTAATTTACCGAATAAGTAAATTCTCCTATTATATTTACCATTCTCCATATACAAAGCCGACAAAATATTAAACAACTCATTTTTGCCCACAACAGTCACAAGTGCAGTTGATAAGAGAGTAATATTTTTGTCCTAAAGTTTTATCATAATTCACACCTTTTGTAGCAATGGAATAATTTTTCTGATTTTTTTCTTTGATTTTTGATTTTTTTTTATTTATATACAATACCTTCCGTCTATGTAGTGAGTGTTGGGTCGGTGGCTCCCAAACCAGTTGGCTTTAGGGCACCAGGTGTTAAGACACCCCTGCAAACTTAATTACTCAGACTTCAGATATATATATTTTTGCAGCATCTTTGATCCATGTAGCGAGCTTTGGGCCAGTGACTCCCAAACCAGTTGGCTTTAGGGCACTAGGTGTTAAAACACCCTTACAGACTTAATAACTCGGACCTCAGACATTTTTTTTTACTCCATCACTTTTTGAGATGATTCCTCCAATTAAACTAGAGCACTGAATATTACAAACTTTTCAATTTTAGCTCATGTCCGTATGTTACAATGCATGTTGATAATATCTGCTAACTGAGCATATGAAGATTCATTTTAGTCAGTTTTATGGAGAATTTACAAATTAAATAATTTAAAATGAAATAAACAAAAACTAATTTGTTTCAAAAATGGTTTGAGATACGTCTCAGGAGTGAAAACTCCTTAGTCAGCTATCTCTTACCAATTTCACATTTTTAGTCAAAATAAAAACACAAAATATTTTTGTAATTTTTGAAAAATTTTCAATTTTTTTTTTTGTATTTTTCGAAAAAATTTGGACTAAAAAAAATAAAAACAACACACAAACTAAAAAAAGGTACTGATCAACTAATTCCCTCCCCCAAACCTAAATGAGACATTGTCCCCAATGTCTTAAATAGTAGAAGAAGAGTTTAGAAGATAATACCTGGTTAACTGAAATTCTACAGGAAATTAAAGGTTAAGATCTAGATTAATCCGACGCCTCTTACCACGATCGTCCTCGGATCAATTTATCTTTGAAAGGATAGGGTCAACTTGTGGTTCATAAGCTAAAAGTTGGTATATTAGATCTGGAGCAGTTCTGGCAGTGAATATGAGTTCTTTTAAAGGTTTTGACACGAACCTATTTCTCTGGGCATCATCAAGAAACACACAAAGAAAATCATAAAATCCATCAACGTTAAACAACTGAATTGGTTTCTGGTGTATGTTCAAGTTCGCCCAAGATAACACTATAAAAATTTCCTCTAATATGCCCAAGCCACATGGCAAAGAAATAAAAGCATAAGCACAATTAATCATTTCTACCAATCGTTCAGACATACCTGGCACGATCAGTTCCTCTCCGTTTGGTGGTCCAATAAGATTTGCCTCTGCCAAGGGTTTTGGGATGATTACCAAAACATGACTGCCTCTTTCCTGTACGGCCTTTGAAACGATCCCCATTAGTCCAAGATTGCCTCCGCCATATACTAAGTGCATATTCCTTACAGCTAAGACTCGACCCAATTCATGTGCTGCTTCTACGTATTGTGGCTCAACAACAACACTAGTACCGCAAAACACACAGATGTTTTCAAATCGTCTTCTTGAAGTGGCTTCCATGTTTTACTCTGGATGTCTTCAAAATTACAATGATGGGTTGAATTTATAACACCTGAAAAGGGTGAGTAAAATAATAGCACTAGTACCTGCCAAATAACAATTATTAGTTAATAGTAAAATAAATCGTGATAGTCAAAAAGGTCTGGATCCTGTCGGAGAAAATAAAAGAAAACAAAAAAAAATTACAATTATTAGGAAAAGATAAATAGATATAATATTTACAAGAAAAGTAGCGGCTTGATTGACGTCTATGCCTCAGGGACAATCTTCCCATCCAATTTTCTTATAAATTGGCAAACATGGTCTTTTTTAGTCAAATTCCCGAGACTTAACTGTTGTCTTTCTTTTTGAAATTGTGTATGTAATTTGTGAATGGTTATATGAACATATCCACTGGGATGCGTCTCAAGAGTCGAAGATATATTATCTACAGACTCCTTACTCAAGCCATCCTTAATGAATTTAATTTTATCTTCACGATTATCAGACACCATTCCTAAAGAACGACAATGAGTATTGCAATTCCAGCGTGCACATTTGTAACAAACACCCATTTTCTTAGCTCTACGTTTCTTTGTATAGGTGCTTCTTCAAAAACCAGGCAGATGTGAAATAAAAGATTCAGAAGACTCACCTGCCAATCGGACCTGTGCTTCAATTACCCAACGAATATCATTAGGAACACCATGGATCGTTAGTAATCTCATCCATTCCAAGTGAGCTTTGTAGACTTTCATCAGAGAATTTTGAGGGAGAGAAGGAAATTGCTTGTGAAGATTTGCGAGAGCTTCCTCCATCTCGAAATGAATTAACCTGTAAAAATTAAACACAAAAATAAAACACACCAGATCACAATATATACACAAATTGCATGGGTTGCCCCCCTGCGAGCGCTAATTTTAACGTCGACAACTAGACGTGACTTCTCGAACGTTAGGCTGGATCTGAAAGTGTGACACTTTCTTTTTGTCGCTCAAATGATTCTCCCCAGTAGTGCTTAACACGCTTATTTTTAACCTTGAAAGTTTTGTTGGAGTCAGGATCATGTACCTCAACGGCTCTATCTGGTAAAACTTTGGTGATCACAAATGGACCTGACCACCGTGATTTTGGCTTCCATAGGAAGAATTTCACCCTTGATTTGTTTAACAGTACCTTCTTCCCTGGTTCCAGTTGTATGCGCACTAACTTCTCATAATGTCTATTATTGGCCTTTTTTTTGTACAAATTGGCATCCTCAAAATGCTGATTGTGAAATTCCTCCAATTCGTTGAGCTGGTGGAACTTTTTCTCTTATATTGCTTGTAATGCAAGAATTGGCTTTTTCAGTGCAAAAAACGCTTTATCTTCAAGCTCCACAGGCAATTGACATGTTTTAAGTTTGTTAGTAGAACTTTGCATTGCATTGGAGTTCTGAATGGTACTGTGTATCACATCAAGTCTGAAACATTCATCATTCTTTTCATCATATGGGAAATTCATGGCCTTGAAAACATTGAATGTTACATCTTTGTCATGTACCCTCATGGTTAATTCTCCTTTTTGTACATCAATAATGGTTCGGCCTGTAGCCAAGAATGGTCTGCCAATGATCATTGGCATGTTTTCGTCTTCCCCCATATCAAGGATAATAAAATCTGATGGGAAAATGAATTTGTCAACCTTGACCAGCACATCCTCAACTACGCCTCTTGGAAATACGAGCGTTCTATTAGAAAGTTGTAGAGAGACTGAAGTTGGCATTGTTTCTCCAATCTGCAATTTCCTGAAAATAGAAAAAGGCATCAAGTTAACACTTGCACCTAAATCACATAAAGCCTTACCAAAGTCATGTTCTCCTATGGTGCATGGAATGGTAAAACTACCAGGATCTTTCAACTTTGGGGGAAGTTTCCTCTGAATGATGGCGCTGTACTCTTCGGTCAATGCTACTGTCTCATAATCTCCCAATCTCTATTTTCGTGAAAGAATGTCTTTCATGAATTTTACATAGCTGGGCATTTGTTCCAAGGCTTCTGCAAATGGAATGTTGATGTGCAGCTTTTTGGACACCTACAGGAAATGAGCAAACTGATTGTCCAGTTCGTTTTTCTGAAGACGCTGAGGAAAAAGTGGAGGTGGAGTGATCTGTTCTTTTTCATTTGCTTCTTTTTCCTCCATCTGTTGCTTTGTTTCTTTTGGAACTTCTTCAGCAGTTGTTTTGGTTCCAACATCTTTGTTGATTTCAATACCACTTTTTAACACGATGGCATGACATTGCTCTTTCCCTCGGTTCCTTGGATTGGGTTCTGTGTTGCTGGGAAGATTACCTGGCGGTCTGTAACTTTGAGCATTGGCCAGTTGTCTGATTTGATTCTCCAATGCTTTGATGGAAGCAGATTGGCTCTGAAAGATAGCATCATATGTTGCTTGTTGTTTTTTGAACATCTCTGCAATCCATTCTTTCATTTATGGTTCTTTTTCATGTTCCTAGCCTTTGTTCTGTTGTTGAAATCCTGGAGGTGGATAGTTCTGTTGTTGACCTGAATTGTTGTTCCATGAAAAATTGGGATGATTCCTCCACCATGGGTTGTAGGTGTTGGAATATGGATTGTTCCCCTGTCTGTTGAAATTGTTGACATAATTCACCATCTCTTTAAGTTGGTTTGGTTCTGGTGCTCCTCCATATGGTGAATTTGTGGATCTAGTGCTGAGAGTCTCCATGAATTTGCATATCTGATCCAATTTGGTGTTGACTGCTGTATTGGCTTCACTTTCATAAATTCCTGCAATTCTTTTGATCATGCTCCTTTATGTTGGCCACAAGGAATTTTTATTGGCCATTTCTTCGATTAGGTCCCAGGCTTGATCTTCTCCTTTTGCCATTAAAGCTCCTCCAGCACCAGCATCAATTATGGTTCTCATCAGTCCAGAAAGTCCATTATAGAAGGTTTGAACTTGAAGCCATTTTCGAATCTCATGGTGAGGAAATTTCCGGAGCAATTCTTTGTACCTTTCCCAATCTTCGTAGAGAGTTTCTGAGTCTTGTTACACAAAGGATGTGATGTCATTCCTTAGCTTTCCAGTTCTGGCTGGTGGAAAGTACTTTGCAAGAAATTTGGTGGCTAAAGTGTTCCAAGTTGTGATGGAACCTGCTGGTAGTGAATGTAGCCAAGCTTTAGCTCTGTCTTTCAAGGAGTATGGGGAAATACGCAGTCTCATTGCTTCTTCAGCTTCTCAGTTGTAATTGAAAGTGCCGCAAACTTCCAGGAAGTTGCTGATGTGGGCATTAGGATCTTCAGTTGCATTCCCCCCAAACTGAACTGACCACTGAATCATCTGAATGCATATTTTGATGTCACCTGCATTTGCTGGTAAGGGAGGAAGTACAATACATGAAATGAGTCTGTCAACCACCGGAATGGTTCTGTCTCGAATGGGAATTGGTGGTGCAACATTCAAAGGTTCAGGTTCCATGTTAATGATTGCTTCTTGGCCTTCTCGCCTTTCCCTTCTCAACTGTCTGATGGTTCTTTCAATCTCTGGGTCAAGCTTTCGGAGTTCAAAGCTTCTGGTTCGTCTCATGTAGTTTCTGAGAATTTGAAACACAAGAAAACAAAAACAATAAGTAAAAAAGAAAATTAGATACAAGTAAATGTATCTAACCTTAAAACTAATAGTGAAAGATAAATAAGTCCCTGGCAACGGCGCCAAAAACTTGACCGGCGTAAACACACACGTATAACGCAAGCGTACATATCGTTCAAGTAGTATAAAAATTATCGATCACACGAGGACTTAATACCTAATCTATTAATTTTATGAGGTCAAATGATTATTAGTATCTAACAGGTTGATTGATTGATTAGAAATAGTGATGATTCTAAATTTAAAAATAAGTAAATAAAATTGCACAAAAGTATGTTTAAGAAAAATCAAAATTAAAAACTATCTAGGGTTGTGAATCTTTCTAATATGTTTTAAAAGATGAAGTGGTAATTTCATGGTTGTGTAATAAATCGGTTTACTAACCTGGAACACTAAATTATGCAAAAGCCTATGTCGATGGTCAGACGCAAATACCAAGTTTAACCCAATTGAACCATATGTCTATGTCAACCAAATTATCTAGATTCATTAAGTTTAAGTTCCAATTATAGCTACCCCCGCCCGACAGGTATATGTCTGTCCTGTAAGGAAATCTATTAAATGGTTATCTATCCTCAAGGAATATCGTGGGCTATTAAATCTAAGCCTGAATGTAACGACCCGGATTATTTTACCTAGATCATGCAAATTTTAATTTTCCGCTCGTGAGGCCGCGTCCGAGCGCGAAGTTTATTTTACAATAAAATGGAAATTATTGCAAGGGATGTGTTAAAAAGATATTAATGATAAATTTTGAGGGGGATAATTGAGATTTAATAAATAGAATATATATATATATATATATATATATTTATCTAGACTTATTTTCACACACATTTAATTGTTTGAGAAATATCTACACACCAATATATTATATATATTACTCACACCACACACGTGTACAATGCATTTACACACAATTTTAATATACATTATATATTTAATAAACACACATAGTACAGAAAGAAAAAAAAAGAACAGAAAAATTGAGAATAGAGAGAAAGAAAAGAATGAAAACAAAACCAGGAGAGATCATGAGAGAGAGGGGAGAAAACCAAAAGGAAAAAAGAGCAGATTCAGGCCGAAAGAAAGAAAGGGGATGAAAAAAAATGGAAACAGAACCAGAAGACAGAATAGAAAGAAAAAGGGGAAAGAAGAGAGGATGACCGAGAGAGAGAAATAAGCAGAAACAAGGAAGAAGAAAAAAAGGAAACAGAGAGGATATGAGAAAGAGCAATAGCAATGAAATGGAGAGAGAGACCGAAAATGAGGAAAGAATTTGAAAAGAGAAGTAAGTACACTACTACTATGAATTTCTTGAGTATTATTAAGTTTGCCATTTGGGTTTTGATTTAAACCTTGAAATTGGATTAGATAATAAGATTAAGTGTGCTAAAAATAGTTTAAATTTGATATCTAATATGAGGTTAGCATAAATATTTTTAGATTAGAGGGATTCTCAATTTGGGGGAAAATGCCTAGAACCCTAGAATTTGGGGATTTCGTGAAACTAAGGTGCAAGTCTATATAATGGTTAATTTGGAAATCTTATAGGTAAGTAATGAAATATTTATGTGCTTTTATGAAAATAAAATCTGAAACTATGACTGCGACAGTGACGAAAACGTAAAGACAGTGGCGTTTGGGGGAAATAGTGTTGTGGTTAATGGGTTAGTCAATTTCGGCAGTAAGGCTTTAGTTTTGGTTTGCTATTTTGTGTGTGTGATGAGTTGTCTGACGATGAGGGCGGATAATTAGGTGGCATCAATGACCTTATTCATTATTACATGTAATAGTTATAATGTTTATTGTAAATGTGAATTGATATATAATAATAAGTAAATAAATGTTTTCTGTAAGAGGTTGGTGTTTTGAAGCAAAATATTAGTGGCTTGAGATTGCTGATGATTTCGACAAGGTTGGGTTAGAAAAGTAGCTGAACTGTCTTGGTTGGTTGATGAGGGAATTGGGTATTTTGAGCTCCAAGGTTAATGAAATCAAGGACTAAACAAAGAGTTAATAATATCTTCACTCGAATAAACGACCAATAGGACTGTATCAATAAGTCGATTATGGGATAAGATAGAAAGATGAAATTAAAAAGGATAAACGGACATTATAATTGAATATAACTAATAATGCCAAGAACAATCGAATTGAATTCACTATGTATGAATTTATAGCTGTGAGGTGGTTGAGTAGCTTATTATGAAGAGCGAGAGAGTTTGAGTGAAACATGATATGACGAAATATGGTATGTTTATTTAGCAATGCTAATAGCTTATAGGAGAGTTAGTATAGGAATGTATATGCTTATGTGTGTTTATTTGAAGATCAATTTGACATTAGAAGCGTAAATTAAGAATTGAGTTAATGAGATTGTGTCATAGAGAGGAATGTAAAATGTTATGATATGATAATGTAGTTGGAATGATAACTTAAGTATGTATGATGAATGCTTGTAAAGATTAGAATTCATATATCATTAATTTATAGATATGCATAAATGAATGCATGTACATGTACGAAAGTATAGAAGATGCATATGCATGTTTATATGATACGATTTTCAGAAATTGAAATAAAGCTAAGACTGTTTTTGAAAAGTTCAAAGTGCTTTTAAAGGTTAACTTCAATGCTTTTCAAAGAATCGTATTTTAGGAAATGTTTTTCTTTACAATTGTGAGAAACAAAACATGGTTTTATGTTTTTCGGGGCATGAGGTAAAACCTCACCCCAGTATGTAACTATTACAGTTGGAATTGACGATACAGAGAACATGTGCACATGTAGGGCCAGGATGGCTGCTTAGGATCGTGCACATGGTCCCTAGTTTAGAGCTTGGGCGGTAGCATTGATCCGCACCCCCAGTTCTAGTGGTGGCTATACTGCCAGTTGAGCTGTTGTCCTAGGTGTAGAGCTCTACGTTGCTAGTTGAGCTGTTGTCCTGGACGTAGGGCACCACCAGCCTCAGAGATGCTGCAGTTGAGATGTTGTCTTGGGCATCGAGTACCATCAGTTTTCAGAGATGCCGCAGTTGAGCTGTTGTCCTGGGCATCGAGTATCATCATTTTTCAGTTTTCATATTTTCAGTACACAGTTTTCAGATCATCAGTATATAGTTTTCAAAAGTCAGATTTTAGTAAACAGTTTTCAGAAAATAGATTTTAGAAATAGTTTCCAGAAACAGCAGTTTTATAAGAGATTCAGAATTTTAAAGCAAAAAAAAAAAACCAGTTTTCAAGGAAAGTTTTCAGCAAAGAGTTTTCAGAAAAAAGTATTTCAGAAAAAAGTTTTCAGAAAGTATTTTCTAAAAAGTGTGGCATAATTAAAGTTCATTGCAGCTTATAGGTTATGCATATAAATCATACTTTATGGTTAATGTACGATATGAATATAGTTGACATTGGAATATGATAGCATGATTATATTTATGTGATTATGATTGATGCCTGTGTGTATTATATGTTTACATAGATAAGTATGGTAAGTAACCAATCTAGAATAGCAAAAAGTAAGTAGGTAAGTAATTAGTTAACAGAATAGTGCAGCAGAAGCGTAATGAAATTTATTTTGATGATTGGAGATATAGGAACTTAATTAGTATAATATGGATGTTGAAAATCTATGGTGCCGACAGAATACGCGTGACATGTGTCACCTTCTCATTGGACAGAATTATTGGCAAATCACATTCTGCCACGTGTCGACTTTCCATTGCACCACTTTCTGCGCATGCCATGTGTCATTTCCTGATTGTGCAAACAGACGCGTGGTCAAAGCCGTGTATGACAAAGTTACTGTATTTGGCGTCGCGACGCGTGACCTCTGGGCGTCGCGACGCCGGAACCAGATTTTGCCTATAAATTCGGCTCTTCGTCACTTCATTTGGTGTGCTCTCCTTGGGAATTTTTCCCTGGTTTTATAGGAAGCATCTATTTTTGTATATATAAATATTATTTTTAATTTATGTATTTTAATTTTCAGTAATAGTAGTAATTCTTCTTCTACCTTTTTTTAATGTTTTGTAGTTAATTTTCTGCTGGGGATAAGATGGAACTTTTATTATTTAAATTTAGATTAATCTCCCTTAAATATAATATGGAAATTATAATTCAAAATATAAAAGATTACCGCCTTAATGGCTGGTTTTATTTATTTGACATAATGTGGCACCGCCTATATGGCTGGTCTTTAGGTGACAGGTAATTACCGCCTATATGGCTGGTTTATTTTCAAATACTATTACCGCCTTTATGGCTGGTCGGACTTAATTTGACTTAATAAGGAATACCACCTTTATGGCTGGTAGGTAATATCATGTTTAATTTTTGTATTATATTAAGGGAGATAACTAAATTATAAATAGTAAAAGTGGATCCTCAACCCCCAGCATTTTATTTTTATTCTAGGGAAGTGTTGAAACACAATACACACACTTAATAATTGATTTTCTTTTTATGGGTAGTTCCTTAGTTTGTTTATTGAGTCTTAAGCTTAATGCTTCTTGTTGTCTGATCTCCAATAAGATTGATTTGGTAAACTTAAAATGAACTAGACATAGGGATTTTAGGTTTCAGCTTTAGATTCAATAGCCCATGATCTTCCTTGAGGATAGATAACCCATTAATAGATTTCCTTACAGGATAGACATATACCTGTCGGGCGAGGGTAGCCATAATTGGAACTTAAACTTAATGAATCCAGGTAATTTGATTACATAGGAATATGGTTCAATTGGGTTATACTGGGTATTTACGTCTGACCATCGACAAAGGCTTTTGCATATTTTCGTGTTCCAGGTTAACAAATTAATTTATTACACATAAATAAGATAATCAATTCATCTTTATAATAATATTGTGTGGAGTCACAACCTTAGATCCTTGAGTCTTTTCTTTTATTTTCCTTAGTATTTTCTTTTGAGTCTGTTTTTATTTTATTTTACAAAACTACATTCAACCAACCAAAAGAAATCAATTCTCTTCTTCCTATAATTAGATACTTGTAAATAAATAGAATCAATAATTAATAAGAACAGTATCAATTAAGTCCTCGTGGGTTCGATATTTTTATACTACTTGAACGATACGTACGCTTGCGTTATACATGTGTGTTTACGCCGGTCAAGTTTTTGTGATGAGTGGTATTTATATCACTTTTCCCCATTCATTTGACCTAATATTTCGTATAGTTTCTGGAGTTTTATGAACGTTTTGATGTATTTTGTGTTATTTTGCAGATAAATAAAGTTTGAAAAGCATTGGAGACAATTTAGGGGGCAAAATGGACAAAATTGGACAAAATGGCATTTTCGTCATTTCGGCGTCGCGACGCTGAATCCCAGCGCGTCGAGATGCCCAGAATGCACTGGACTTTCTAACTTGCGCCGTGCCACGTTTCACCATCACAGAAGATTTGTTAACTTGCACCTGCCACGTGTCATCATCCTACGATGTCGACAATCATCATCTACGCTAACGTGCGCCTGCCACGTGTCATCATCTCAGAAGATCAGCTAAAATGCACCGCATGCCACGTGTCAAAAATCTATGGTGCCGACAGAATACGCGTGACACGTGTCACATTCTCATTGGACAGAATTATTGGCAAATCACATTCTGCCATGTGTCGCCTTTCCATTGCACCACTTTCTGTGCGTGCCATGTGTCATTTCCTGATTATGCCGACAGACGAGTGGTCAAAGCCGCATATGACCAAGTTACTATATCTGGCGTCGCGACGCGTGACCTCTTGGCGTCACGACGCCGGAACCAGATTTTGCCTATAAATTCGGCTCTTCGTCACTTCATTTGGTTTGCTCTCCTTGGGAATTTTTCCCTGGTTTTATAGGAAGCATCTATTTTTGTATATATAAATATTATTTTTAATTTATGTATTTTAATTTTCAGTAATAGTAGTAATTCTTCTTCTACCTTTCTTTAATGTTTTGCAGTTAATTTTCTGCTGGGGATAAGGTGAAGCTTTTATTATTTTAATTTAGATTAATCTCCCTTAAATATAATATGGAAATTATAATTCAAAATATAAAAGATTACCGCCTTAATGGCTGGTTTTATTTATTTGACATAATGTGGCACCACCTATATGGCTGGTCTTTAGGTGACAGGTAATTACCGCCCATATGGACGGTTTATGTTCAAATACTATTACCGCCTTTATGGCTGGTCGGACTTAATTTGACTTAACAAGGAATACCACCTTTATGGCTGGTCGGTAATATCATGTTTAATTTCTGTATTATAATAAGGGAGATATCTAAATTATAAATAGTAAAAGTGGATCCTCAACCCCCAGCATTTTATTTTTATTCTAGGGAAGTGATGAAACACAATACACACACTTAATAATTGATTTTCTTTTTATGGGTAGTTCTTTAGTTTGTTTATTGAGTCTTAAGCTTAATTCTTCTTGTTATCTGATCACCAATAAGATTGATTTGGTAAACTTAAAATGAACTAGACATAGGGATTTTAGGTTTCAGCCTTAGATTCAATATCCCACGATCTTCCTTGAGGATAGATAACCCATTAATAGATTTCCTTACAGGATAGACATATACCTGTCGGGCGGGGGTAGCCATAATTGGAACTTAAACTTAATGAATCCAGGTAATTTGGTTGACATAGGAATATGGTTCAATTGCGTTATACTGGGTATTTGCGTCTGACCATCGACAAAGGCTTTTGCATATTTTCGTGTTCCAGGTTAACAAATTAATCTATTACACATAAATAAGAGAATCAATTCATCTTTATAATAATATTGTGTGGAGTCACAACCCTAGATCCTTGAGTCTTTTCTTTTATTTTCGTTAGAATTTTCTTTTGAGTCTGTTTTTATTTTATTTTGCAAAATCACATTCAACCAACCAAAAGAAATCAATTTCCTTCTTCCTATAATTAGATACATGTAAATAAATAGAATGAATAATTAATAACAACAGTAGGAATTAAGTCCTCGTGGGATCGATATTTTTATACTACTTGAACGATACGTACGCTTGCGTTATACATGTGTGTTTACGCCGGTCAAGTTTTTGTGATGAGTGGTATTTATATCACTTTTTCCCACTCATTTGACCTAATATTTCGTATAGTTTCTCGAGTTTTATGAAAGTTTTGATGTATTTTGTGTTATTTTGCAGATAAATAAAGTTTGAAAAGCATTGGAGACAATTTGGGGGGCAAAATGGACAAAATTGGACAAAAGGGCTTTTTCGTCATTTTGGTGTCGCGACGTTGAATCCCGGCGCATCGCGACGCCCAGAATGCGCCGCACTTGCTAACTTGCGCCGTGTGACACATGTCAAAATCTGATTGGTCGAATTTGCTAACATGTGCCGTGCCATATGTCACCATCACAGAACATTTGCTAACTTGCGCCTGCCACGTGTCATCATCCTACAATGCCGACAATCATCATCTACGCTAACGTGCGCCTGCCATGTGTCATCATCTCAGAAGATCAGCTAAAATGCACCGCATGCCACGTGTCAAAAATCTATGGTGCTGACAAAATACGCGTGACACGTGTCACTTTCTCATTGGACGGAATTATTGGCAAATCATATTCTGCCACGTGTCGCCTTTCCATTGCACCACTTTCTGCGCATGCCACGTGTCATTTCCTGATTGTGCCGACAGATGCGTGGTCAGAGCCGCGTAAATAAAAAAGATTACCGCCTTAATGGCTGGTTTTATTTATTTGACATAATGTGGCACCGCCTCTATGACTGGTCTTTAGGTGACAGGTAATTACCACCTATATGGCTGGTTTATGTTCAAATACTATTACCGCCTTTATGGCTGGTCGGTAATATCATGTTTAATTTCTATATAATATTAATGGAGATATCTAAATTATAAATAGTAAAAGTGGATCCTCAACCCCCATCATTTTATTTTTATTTTAGGGAAGCGTTGAAACACAATACACACACTTAATAATTGATTTTCTTTTTATGGGTAATTCCTTAGTTTGTTTATTGAGTCTTAAGCTTAATGCTTCTTGTTGTCTGATCTCCAATAAGATTGATTTGGTAAACTTAAAATGAACTCGACATAAGGATTTTAGGTTTCAGCTTTAGATTTAATAGCCCATGATCTTCCTTGAGGATAGATAACCCATTAATAGATTTCCTTACAGGATAGACATATACCTGTCGGGCGGGGGTAGCCATAATTGGAACTTAAACTTAATGAATCCAGGTAATTTGGTTGACATAGGAATATGGTTCAATTGGGTTATACTGGGTATTTGCGTCTGACCATCGACAGAGGCTTTTGCATATTTTCGTGTTCCAAGTTAACAAATTAATTTATTACACATAAATAAGAGAATCAATTCATCTTTATAATAATATTGTGTGGAGTCACAACCCTAGATCATTGAGCCTTTTCTTTTATTTTCCTTAGTATTTTCTTTTGAGTCTGTTTTTATTTTATTTTGCAAAACCACATTCAACCAAGCAAAAGAAATCAATTCTCTTCTTCCTATAATTAGATACTTGTAAATAAATAGAATCAATAATTAATAAGAACAGTAGGAATTAAGTCCTTGTGGGTTCGATATTTTTATACTACTTGAACGATACGTACGCTTGAGTTATACATGTGTGTTTACGCCGGTCATGTTTTTGTGATGATTGGTATTTATATCACTTTTTCCCATTCATTTGACCTAATATTTCGTATAGTTTCTGGTGTTTTATGAACGTTTTGATGTATTTTGTGTTATTTTGCAGATAAATAAAGTTTGAAAAGCATTGGAGACAATTTGGGGGGCAAAATGGACAAAATTGGACAAAAGGGCATTTTCATCATTTCGGCGTCGCGACGCTAAATCCCAGCGCGTCGCAATGCCCAGAATGCGCCGGACTTTCTAACTTGCGCCGTGCCACGTGTAACCATCACAGAAGAATTGTTAACTTGCACCTGCCACGTGTCATCATCCTACGATGCCGACAATCATCATCTACGCTAACGTGCGCCTGCCACATGTCATCATCTCAGAAGATCAGCTAAAATGCAACGCATGCCACGTGTCAAAAATCTATGGTGCCGACAGAATACGCATGACATGTGTCACCTTCTCATTGGACAGAACATCTACGCTAACGTGCGCCTGCCACATGTCATCATCTCAGAAGATCAGCTAAAATGCAACGCATGCCACGTGTCAAAAATCTATGGTGCCGACAGAATACGCGTGACATGTGTCACCTTCTCATTGGACAGAATTATTGGCAAATCACATTCTGCCACGTGTCGACTTTCCATTGCACCACTTTCTGCGCATGCCATGTGTCATTTCCTGATTGTGCAAACAGACGCGTGGTCAAAGCCGTGTATGACAAAGTTACTGTATTTGGCGTCGCGACGCGTGACCTCTGGGCGTCGCGACGCCGGAACCAGATTTTGCCTATAAATTCGGCTCTTCGTCACTTCATTTGGTGTGCTCTCCTTGGGAATTTTTCCCTGGTTTTATAGGAAGCATCTATTTTTGTATATATAAATATTATTTTTAATTTATGTATTTTAATTTTCAGTAATAGTAGTAATTCTTCTTCTACCTTTTTTTAATGTTTTGTAGTTAATTTTCTGCTGGGGATAAGATGGAACTTTTATTATTTAAATTTAGATTAATCTCCCTTAAATATAATATGGAAATTATAATTCAAAATATAAAAGATTACCGCCCTAATGGCTGGTTTTATTTATTTGACATAATGTGGCACCGCCTATATGGCTGGTCTTTAGGTGACAGGTAATTACCGCCTATATGGCTGGTTTATTTTCAAATACTATTACCGCCTTTATGGCTGGTCGGACTTAATTTGACTTAATAAGGAATACCACCTTTATGGCTGGTAGGTAATATCATGTTTAATTTTTGTATTATATTAAGGGAGATAACTAAATTATAAATAGTAAAAGTGGATCCTCAACCCCCAGCATTTTATTTTTATTCTAGGGAAGTGTTGAAACACAATACACACACTTAATAATTGATTTTCTTTTTATGGGTAGTTCCTTAGTTTGTTTATTGAGTCTTAAGCTTAATGCTTCTTGTTGTCTGATCTCCAATAAGATTGATTTGGTAAACTTAAAATGAACTAGACATAGGGATTTTAGGTTTCAGCTTTAGATTCAATAGCCCATGATCTTCCTTGAGGATAGATAACCCATTAATAGATTTCCTTACAGGATAGACATATACCTGTCGGGCGAGGGTAGCCATAATTGGAACTTAAACTTAATGAATCCAGGTAATTTGATTACATAGGAATATGGTTCAATTGGGTTATACTGGGTATTTACGTCTGACCATCGACAAAGGCTTTTGCATATTTTCGTGTTCCAGGTTAACAAATTAATTTATTACACATAAATAAGATAATCAATTCATCTTTATAATAATATTGTGTGGAGTCACAACCCTAGATCCTTGAGTCTTTTCTTTTATTTTCCTTAGTATTTTCTTTTGAGTCTGTTTTTATTTTATTTTACAAAACCACATTCAACCAACCAAAAGAAATCAATTCCATTCTTCCTATAATTAGATACTTGTAAATAAATAGAATCAATAATTAATAAGAACAGTAGCAATTAAGTCCTCGTGGGTTCGATATTTTTATACTACTTGAACGATACGTACGCTTGCGTTATACATGTGTGTTTACGCCGGTCAAGTTTTTGTGATGAGTGGTATTTATATCACTTTTCCCCATTCATTTGACGTAATATTTCGTATAGTTTCTGGAGTTTTATGAACGTTTTGATGTATTTTGTGTTATTTTGCAGATAAATAAAGTTTGAAAAGCATTGGAGACAATTTGGGGGGCAAAATGGACAAAATTGGACAAAATGGCATTTTCGTCATTTCGGCGTCGCGACGCTGAATCCCAGCGCGTCGAGATGCCCAGAATGCACCGGATTTTCTAACTTGCGCCGTGCCACGTGTCACCATCACAGAAGATTTGTTAACTTGCACCTGCCACGTGTCATCATCCTACGATGTCCCCAATCATCCTCTACGCTAACGTGCGCTTGCCACGTGTCATCATCTCAGAAGATCAGCTAAAATGCACCGCATGCCACGTGTCAAAAATCTATGGTGCCGACAGAATACGCGTGACACGTGTCACATTCTCATTGGACAGAATTATTGGCAAATCACATTCTGCCATGTGTCGCCTTTCCATTGCACCACTTTCTGTGCGTGCCATGTGTCATTTCCTGATTATGCCGACAGACGAGTGGTCAAAGCCGCATATGACCAAGTTACTATATCTGGCGTCGCGACGCGTGACCTCTTGGCGTCACGACGTCGGAACCAGATTTTGCCTATAAATTCGGCTCTTCGTCACTTCATTTGGTTTGCTCTCCTTGGGAATATTTCCCTGGTTTTATATGAAGCATCTATTTTTGTATATATAAATATTATTTTAATTTATGTATTTTAATTTTCAGTAATAGTAGTAATTCTTCTTCTACCTTTCTTTAATGTTTTGCAGTTAATTTTCTGCTGGGGATAAGGTGAAGCTTTTATATTTTAATTTAGATTACTCTCCCTTAAATATAATATGGAAATTATAATTCAAAATATAAAAGATTACCGCCTTAATGGCTGGTTTTATTTATTTGACATAATGTGGCACCACCTATATGGCTGGTCTTTAGGTGACAGGTAATTACCGCCTATATGGACGGTTTATGTTCAAATACTATTACCGCCTTTATGGCTGGTCGGACTTAATTTGACTTAACAAGGAATACCACCTTTATGGCTGGTCGGTAATATCATGTTTAATTTCTGTATTATAATAAGGGAGATATCTAAATTATAAATAGTAAAAGTGGATCCTCAACCCCCAGCATTTTATTTTTATTCTAGGGAAGTGATGAAACACAATACACACACTTAATAATTGATTTTCTTTTTATGGGTAGTTCTTTAGTTTGTTTATTGAGTCTTAAGCTTAATTCTTCTTGTTATCTGATCACCAATAAGATTGATTTGGTTAACTTAAAATGAACTAGACATAGGGATTTTAGGTTTCAGCCTTAGATTCAATATCCCACGATCTTCCTTTAGGATAGATAACCCATTAATAGATTTCCTTACAGGATAGACATATACCTGTCGGGCGGGGGTAGCCATAATTGGAACTTAAACTTAATGAATCCAGGTAATTTGGTTGACATAGGAATATGGTTCAATTGCGTTATACTGGGTATTTGCGTCTGACCATCGACAGAGGCTTTTGCATATTTTCGTGTTCCAGGTTAACAAATTAATTTATTACACATAAATAAGAGAATCAATTCATCTTTATAATAATATTGTGTGGAGTCACAACCCTAGATCCTTGAGTCTTTTCTTTTATTTTCCTTAGTTTTTTCTTTTAAGTCTGTTTTTATTTTATTTTGCAAAACCACATTCAACCAACCAAAAGCAATCAATTCCCTTCTTCCTATAATTAGATACTTGTAAATAAATAGAATCAATAATTAATAACAACAGTAGGAATTAAGTCCTCGTGGGATCGATATTTTTATACTACTTGAACGATACGTACGCTTGCGTTATACATGTGTGTTTACGTCAAGTTTTTGGTCTAGGAGGCCTTCGCTTGTATGTTTTCAACCCCTTCATTGCCATATAACTTGAATGGATTATTAGGCTTCATCCTTGGATACTTGGATCCATACTTCGAGGCTTGTTTACTTGATGCTCCATGAATCATATCAACTTATAAAGCTTCTATACACAATTCATTAGCCTAATTTCAACTTTAAGCTATGTTATCATGCATCCAATACATAATTCATCATTATATGCCTCATGAATGATAACTCACTAATGAAGAACATAACTTAGGAGAATATCAAACTTACCTAGCAAGCTTGATACAAATATCCAATCCCTTTCTCCTTGTTGAAATGGTTGGAGAACTTCCAAGGTTTTGCAAGCTTGACTCCAAGATCCAATCTTGATTCCAATGCTAGTAAGTTTCACTCCAAGATCCAATCTTGATTTCTCCTTGTTGAAAATTTCTCTAACACTTGTTTCTTTTAGCTTTCTTAAGCTTGATTAAAACCATTTCTCAAGCTTGCTATTTATAGCAAAACTAGGGTAAATTTTAATTAATAAAAGTTCTAATCATCTTTTATGTGGGCTTAATCTAATTTGTCCAAATATGTATAATTAGGTGTGACTAATCACCTTTGTCTACCACTTTGATTTAATCCAATTAAATCAAGATAAAGTTCAATTAATGGATTAGTTACATGTCTATCATTTTGATTTAATCCTATTATATCAAGTCAAATACATCTATAATTACATATTTGTATTTACCAAAATATCCTCAAATGGTAGAGATAGTTATAGATTTACAATTAAGCCCTTGTGTAATTCTTCATTAATCCAATTAATTCAATTAGGTCAAAGTAAATAATCAATGTTATGCAATAACATTTGATTATCTTGGTTGATAATTGTAATATCGAATATTATTTATTATAAAAAATAATTGGCTACCCAAGTGCTCAACGAGTACACTTCATATTATGGGACACTTTAAGTCCAGACACGGTTGTCATATAAGCCTAGCTAATATGTATGCAATTCGGCCACTTTCGTATTCGTGAAGAACATGAACGACCTTTATGAACTATACAAGTCGAGGTCATCACATATGTTTATCAATCATTCCATCGTAGGCAATCCGAATTATGCTTAGGAAACATAGAATACACCATCAAGTTTCCAAGACACACATCTCATGTGGACATGTCCACGATTCTTTACAACTAATGTGATCTACCATAGGTGAACGGCTTTCGCCAAAGTCTTTAAATATCATGACTTACTCACATGGATACCTAATGTTGGACAATTATGACCCATAGCATCAATATTTGTACAGATCATGGTGTTGTTGTACAAATTAACTATGTGACAAAGGAAATTACCCTTTTATCATTTGTAATTGGATTACCTAGATGTATAAATGATAAAAGGTCCATATGATTAGTTCCGAATTGAGATGATATGAGACAGTATCAATCCACGAAGGTTTAATCATTAAATATCCATAGTCGGAGTATTATTGAGATTGGACATCGATAATGTGTAAAAGGCTAGTATTACACTTGTGCGCGTTGTGGGAGCATAACGATATAGTTCTCATTTATTTGGGTATAGGATACTCATTCAAGTGTAATATGAGGTTGTGTTTACCGATGGTACGGGAAAAGCTTCGCTCTGGATAGACCCCTCGGAATTCCATTGGTAGTATGGCTATGTGTCTATGGAAGTCCGAATCAGGGTAGGTGTATTTGGTCTTAACCTGAGAGTTGCACCGCTAATACTTGCGACAATCAATATACTTTGGTTTTGGTCGTCCAGGGCTTTAACAGGTTCTGTGTACGCCTCTTCTGGGTATATTGAGAATCGTAGTGTATTGGGTGTGATGTCGAGATGGTAGTATCACTCCAGTCATAGTGGAGATGATGATCACGTAGGATACGAAACTGGTGCTCTTATATGCTGCAGCTATAGGGATATTATGACTACGTCATTTTTATCCGATTATAGAGACTAGTTACCAGATATCTGATATGTGCTTCATACGAGGCAGACATAATTCCAGCCCCATGCCTTGCACGTGACATCCGATACTGGATCGTAATACGCAATACTACGTATACTACGCCTGATATAGATCACTTATTCCTATAAGAATATTTCTGGAGAATTGGGTAGGCACGGTGCTTTGTTAGAAGCCAACCATATCTTGTAAATCGGTAAAAACGTAGTATCAACCATTTTGTTCGGATAGTCCGACGACCGAATTTACTGCCAACATATCCGGAGATCTCATGGGTCACTTCCCGAAGATTCACCGATGACGTATGACTCGCACTTTATTAATCTGGGATTAATTAATAAGAGAGAGAAAATTAATGTGGGATTAATTACGGAGATATTTTATCTGGTATAAAATATTATTAAAAGAGAGAGAACGATTAATTTGGAATTAATCGATAAAATAATATATTCGATATATTATACGAAATTAGATTTCGACGCGGAATTAAAATTAGATTTTAATTCGGGCGAATGAGTTAATTTAGAATTAATTCCCTAGCGACGTGAATAGTAATTTTGCTAGGTAAAATTATTTAATTGAATTTGATTTAATTACGTCGCAATAGAAAATTCGTTAAATCGGAATTAGCGAACCCGAGCCTGGGAGTGTTTGCGGGCCCACTCGTATTTCGAATTCAAGTGGGGCCCACAAGTCACATCACGTGTCACATCACACCGCACATCATTCAAGTGATGAATGTTTTGTCACTTTGAGTGATTGACAACCAGTCACTATTCATGAGTGATGTGAGTTGTTGGAATACATTTATTGCATTTTTGCCTCCAAAATTTTCTAAGCTTTTTGGAAAAGCTTTGACTAATTTTTGGTATATGTTTTATTAGGTTTTAGAAACCAAATAACCAACACATCTCTCACTCTCTCTTCTCATCTCTTGTATTCGGCCAAGGGCCACTTCTCTCTCATTTTTCTTGCCAAATGCCGAGAGAACAAGATGAACAAAATGGAAAATTTGTGGCAAATTTTCCAATGCTAGCACATGAAGGGTTATCCAAGGTGATAGGGAAAATAACTTATGAGCATGGAATCACCACACAAAGCTTGGAGCTTGGAGATCCATTCATGGAGGTTGACCGAATTCACAAGGAGCACAAAAGTGGCCAAAGCCGAGAGCTTCAAGGGAGCTTGGAGAAGTTTTATCGTTCCTCGCATCGCAAAGCCGATCAATGTATGTATGATTCTGCCATACTTCTTTGTTGTATTTGCACATGATTTCTTGCTTGAATCGATCTTGGGACTAATCTAGAAACCTAACAATGGTATCCGAGCTATTTTGAGGATGAAATTGAATTTAGGGTAAAATTGGGCAAAATTGATTTGAGCATGTTTGAGTGAAATTGATTGTTTGGATATGCTTAAATGATGATAACATAGTGTTATGCATGATCAATTTGATGAAAATTGAATTGGATAAATTTTCCCCAATATGCCTGGCTTGACCGAATGGTATACTTGCCCTAAGGTCATGGTATTTTTTGATTTTGATCATTGGATGAGTTGAAATCATTTGGGGAATGTTGATTGTGGATTTAATTGGATTGAAACCGAATCGGACATGAAAAACCCTAAATGCCGTGACATGTGATGCATTGAAAATGATTGATTTTTTTATTCAAATGTGTTGGACATGTTTTGATGATAATGAGCATAATTAATTGAGTGAATTAGTATTTTGGAATTGTTAATTTAGTTAATTAATTATGGCATACACTTTAGGTTAATTAAATTATGAAATTTGGAATTTTGGTAATTTAATTAATTGGGCCAAATTTGGAATTGGGGTTGTAAAGTTATAATTGGGCTTAATGGGCTTGGTTGGGCCAAGTTTGGTTTAGGCTAATTGGTTGGATCCAATTGGGCCCAAAACCATATCCATAAAGTCTAATTATGACTTAATGGACCTTTAATTTTAATTGGGCCTAATGGGCCTAATTTGGTTTCTTGGCAAATAAGGGTGATTCCTTAAATGGGCTTTTATATATGGGTTTGACCCATATTGACCAAAAGTCCATGCCTTATGAAATTAATTAAAAGCCCATTGGACTTTAATTAAATTAGCATTGGATGTTAATCAGGCTTTGAGACCCGTAACGATTAGATTTGGAATCTAAGTCGTAAAGGCACATTAAAAAATGTAATTATTTAATTTGGAATTAAATATATAATTAGTATTAAATACAAATTAAATTGGATTTAATGTTGTAGTTTAATATAATTCAAGAATTCGTACTTTGAGTACTTATTCGAAAAACGAGTTTGACTCGCGCAAAATCAAATCGTTGTTTGAACATTTGAAGGTCATTAATATTCAGATTAATTAATTGGATTAGATTGATTGATAACATGCTTGTGTGAATACATGGATGCGATGTATGAATAATTCATATCGGATGGATATTAGATGGGTGAGGGCAATTTTGGAAATTGTTGTAATAAATTTAGAATTTATTAATTGGACCTGCGTGTCCAGCCTATTACTCTTGACTCTGTGTATTTCTCTTCTCACCTATTCCCCTCAATATAAATGAGGTTTCTTTAGAAGTGTTATGTAATCGGGTAGAAGTTATACTTGTGCTAGCGGGAGAGAGGAAAATGAGAGATTTGTTCTAGGAATAATGTGTTAAGTATCCATCCGCATATCATTATTATATTTATTTACTTACGCACCTTATTATGCTTTTAGAATGCATGCTTAAGGGTGTATGATGATGAGACCTTAACAAAGATAATTAATTGGTTGCCAATTACGCGGAAAAACCTTCAACACATATTAAGCGTTTTTCCTTCCATTGAGTGATTCTTACTCAAGATCCAAGATTGGCACTGGTTTGTTGGCCAAAGTCAAGACCCTTGTCCGTCGCGGATGTGTTTGAATCATGAAGGCTTTGTTCCATATCAGTGACTTGTCCAAGTTGTGATTTGTTGGCCAAAGTCAAGATCGCTTCTTGTCCATCGACATCGATTACGAAGCTTTCCATGGTCAATGGGTTCCGCTTAACTGGGATCACCAAGTTTGTTGTGCCAAAGCCAAGGTTTAGTTGATTCAGAGGAAAAATGTTAGGGAATATATTGGATATATTGGCATATATAAGATATATGTTTCGTACTTGGATGTCCACCTACAGGATCTAGGAATTGGATGGTATCCAATTGATCTTAGAGATCTACCTACACTACAAGAAAAAAAGGCTTTTACTGATACTAAATTAGTGTCAGTAAAGGGTTTTACTGACACTATATAAATGTGTCAGTGTTGCCGCAGCCAGAAATCACTGACACTAGTTTCTAGTGTCAGTGATTCTTAGTGTCAGTAAACGTTAATACTGTAGTATCAGAAAATTATTGACACTATGGTATCAGTAATCTCTCACACTATCATCAGTATTTAGTGATACTATAGTGTCAGTAAATTTTGTTACTGCAGTATCAGTATATCGCATATATTTGATTTTTAGTGTCAGTAATTATTGTTACTATAGTATCAATATCCGTCAATAACTTTTAAAATTTAAAAATCGTATTATTTCACAATTATATTTCTTATTTTTTGTAATTAAATTAATCATAATATATATATATATATATATATATACCAACTCAATGAAATAAAAAACTAAAAAATTACATTTATATAAAATTCGCAATATAATAGATTAATCGTATTAATCAATTCAACAGTATCACATGATGAATACAAAAACTCCATAGACAATCTTTAAATTAACATATATATATTTCAAAAACTACTCTTAAAGTCCCATCAAAATGTCATGCCCCCACCAAAATTCATGATACTTGTTGAGAAGCCTGCAACAATCCCCCAACAATATGATATCTGGCACAAAATCTGAAATTATAAACCAAATGTTAAGAATTAGATGGACTTCCAAAAAAAATCGATATCTTCATAAATAAAAACATTAAATACATCCAAATAAAAATACAAAATATAACCCTAATCTAATTTTTGTCACATAAAGCACTTATTGACAATAACCATACCAACAACCTAAGAGCATGCATATAAAAAACCAAATGGCATCCATAATAACAAGTTGTATCTTTCATACCGCTACATAATCACCAAAACAAACAAATCAATAACACACACACACACACACACATATATATATATATAGACGGACATAAAACTGAAATAAAAGGATCTCATGAACCAGATGAAGCAAATCAAGATGACAAGATAGTTGTTCATTATGGAATTCCTGGAAACTAAAAGTTCAAAGCTCAAAATGTACTAGAATGTAACATTCCAGGTAATTGCCATAAAAATAGATGAGATAAACATGTTAGATCTCAATATATCAAATACTGCTTCCATAGCATTCATGCTGCACCTCAAAGCACATCAGATGACAGGTGCCATATCCCCCAAAGGTTTCAACAAGTATCAATCAGAACATGGCAAAACTTCATCAGGTAAAAAACTATCTCCAAGTTCATGTCTGACATAGAGAACATCGAGACACTGTTAATAGAATATTTTACATCATGATTGTTTTAACTTTCAAGTCTCAAAGCAATCTTACCCACTAGCAAAACTCACAAATAAAACAAATTAACCCACCAAATTAAACCCATCAGGGCATAAAACTGAAATAAAAGATATGATTCATATTGCTTTCACTGAAGTAAAAAATCTGGGGAAAAAATTCTAAGCTAAAAGTAGAAACAAGAATGTATTAATTTACAGAAAAGAGAAATACCATACTACTTCATTAACTCAACGAACAATAGCTATGTTGTCCTTGTCATTTGTATTATGCAAGAATAGAAGATTTCCCAATATGTCATGAATTAAAGTGAAAAAATAGGAAGTAATAATCACCTCTGTAAAACATGTCCTTGTAATTACCTCTTCATTATACTGTGTCATTATATGTGCAACATATATTGCCCAATCATCACGGAGTTGCGTTATATCTTCCAGAGTGTACTCATTAATCCCCTTGAACTTTAAAATATTTATAAGTTAGAATTTTAAACAGTAAGATATCTTAATTGAAAAGATATCTTAATTGACTAGTGATAAAACTTAACTATTGTTAACCTACATTGTCTTTTAGAATGTTCACATTTGTTACAATTTGCTGCATGTATTTCATCACATAATAACCGCATTCAAAACTTCCAGGCTGCATTGGACACTATAAAAAAGAATTATCATATCAATATTAGTTCATTTAGACATATTCTAAATATTCTCATTGTTGCATATCACAAAAAAATATATATATATATATATATCATAACTTTGTACCTTCACAGATACCCAAGTCACACTACCGCTCTTATTATTAGAATGTAAAGATTGATACACTCTAATTCCCCTACAAAAAATTATAATTGGATATCATATAAATAATGCAACAATAAACCCAATGTTAAAATAAAGAGAAAACAACTATAACTTAACTGATTAACAATTTGCATCAACTCATCAGTAGGATTATTCCCCTTAGGATCCAGATAATATATCGTGCGTCGTACTATGTCAATTGCAAGAAGCACCCAGTGAAAGCTAAATAAGAAAGAAAGGGTAATAAAAATCTGGATTACATAACTTGAAATTGAATACTAAAAAAATTAAAAAATTATTACCTTGGGTTGTATGGGATCAATATGATTTGCCCCAACTCTATCATACCTAACAGTTTTGAAATGTATTGAGGTCCTTCTTTCAAAGCAACCTTTGATGGACGTATCATCTCAAAATTTCCAAACTGAACTGGTTTGGCAGTTTCAGTTTTATCCATCTCATCGTATAAGTGCCTAAGACAAGATAAACATAAAAACAAAGTAAATATTTATAAAACATTTAGAACAAATGAAGAAAGAGGTAAAAGAAAACATACTTGATCCATATGTTAATAGCACAGTTTGAGACCTCCTTAAAATCCATGATTTCTTCGCAAATTGCTTTGTCTAAGTATGACTTCCAAGTAATACCAAAAATTGGTATGTCATAATCAATCTTTATCAAATTCGGAAAACAGCTCTTAACAAGCATAAAAAACATTTGCATGTATGGACTCTTATCTTGTTTTCTTGTTTGTGCAGCTGCCTTATACTTACGCTAGTTGAAATTAAATATTAATTAGCTCGCAATCTATTACTCTCACCAGTAATTTATAAACATCTTATATTTCTAGCTACCTAAATCTATAGTTTCTCTCATATTAATACTCGAATCAGAACTACAAACTTTTTATTTCTCTCCAATAAGTATTTATACCAAGCAAAATCAGCCCCTCTCATTTTAATCAAACAAAATCAACCCCCACATTTTACAGTAGTACCAGATCAGAATCTGTTTCTCCCATTGAACCTGAATAATCAACAACCTAACTTTGCCCTACCACATCCTCAGACCTTCTAATCTCCTAATACCTTTAATTCCAATACAAAGAACACAGCCATCCTCGTACAAACTGCCATAGCCGAGACATTTTCCCCCTTCCAAGGCAGTTGCCGAGAGCTTCACCATATTTCTTCTTTCATTTACATTTTTCTTAACACAGCAACACTCCATGGCCAAAATCTAAATTTCAGATTTTCATTTACCCAAAGTACATACTTTATTTTCGTTATTAACTTATTAAAATTTAAAACCCAAGCAATTAATAAATTTACACCCAATACTCAATGAAATCATCACAATAAACTACTTACCTATGCCTCTGCTACTCCTCTATTGATTTCTTTGTTCGGAAATTCAATACACCTAGAATCTGTGGACGAGCTTGTGCTCTGGGTACTGGTGCTGTCATTGACTGATGAATTACTCTCAACAACTTCCTTCTCCATTTCGACTTTAGCAGGATTAGGGATCGCCTGGCAAGCTTCAAAATTGAAGAAACCTAAACCCTCAAATCCTACTATTTTTAACACAAGGGAGATTTAGGGCTTCAAATTCTTGTTCTTTATGCACCTAATAGGTTGATATACGAGCTAGATAGTCAAATGAATTAAAGTAATTTTAAAGCGAGAAGGGGGTTTGCTATTGTCTGGAATCGGTGAGAAGAAGTGAGTGGGCTAGGGCAAATTTCGTGGTGAGAAGAAAGATAAAGGGCTAAGTGTGTGTGTCAAATGAGTGACGTGAATATCACTCATCACGTCTGGAGGTGTTGGTTCGACTCCAGACGACTACGCGTTTTTTTTTTTTTTTTATTTCTTACTGATACTATTGTAATAGTAATTACTGACACTAAAATCGCTGATACCATAGTGTCAGTAATTATTGATATTTAAGTGAAAAACACGGAAATAGGCCCATTTACACGTCGTTTCTGACACTTTTAGCCTAGTGTCACTAACCTTAGTGTCAGTAAAGGCCTTTTTTCTTGTAGTGCTAGTTAATTATCATACAATTTGTTGGCCAAAGTCAAGATTGTGTGTTATTTAACGGGATCCTAGCCCACTAGGAAACAAGGTTTCCCGAGTACTCCACAGAGGGTTAGAGGCTCGCCGAAAAATAGTGGGAGGCAAGTATTAAATTTGCAATATTCGTTTAGTTACTTGCCATACGCGCTCATTTCATTTTTCGTCAATAAATTAATTATTTATAAGTTGGACTAATATTTAATAGTTGTTTTAAATTAAACAGTTGGACTGTATTCAAACTATTTCAATTAATAGTTGATTTTATAATTGGATTATAGTAATCAATATAATTGAATTTTAACAATTAAATTATAGTTGATTATATAGTTGGACTATAGTAATCATTATAATAAATAGTACCCGAAAATTGTTGATTTGATAGTTAGACTATTGGAATCAAGATAAATTGAAAGATTAGTGTTTAAAACATAATCCTGGGTGAAAATGTATTTAAACAGCTTTAATTTTCAAATTGGGAATAAAACCTCAGGATAGTCCTGAAAACCGAGAAGTTACTTTATTTGATATAGTGACGTCTCGAACCTAAGCGTGGAGTTGAGCAAATAGTAGAACATGATATTTGGAATATTCATGTAATGATAACTTTAGTGCTTAATCCATTATACTTACGTGTTCGGATAGTCTGACGACTGAATTTACTGCCAACATATCTGGGGATCTCATGGGTCACTTCCCGAAGATTCACCGATGACGTATGACTTGCACTTCATTAATCTGGGATTAATTAGTAGAGAGAAAATTAATCTGGGATTAATTGCGAAGATATTTTATCTCGGATAAAATATCATTCAAAGAGTGATAACGATTAATTTGGAATTAATCGATAAAATAATATATTCGATATATTATACGAAATTGGATTTCGACGCAGAATTGAAATTAGATTTTAATTCGGGCAAACAAGTTAATTTAGAATTAATTCGTTAGCGACATGAATAGTGATTTCGCTAGGCATAATCATTTAATTACGTCGCAATGGAAAATTCGTTAATTTGGAATTAGTGAACCCGAGCTTGGGATTATTTGCGAGGGCATTCGTATTTCGAATTCGAGTGCGGCACGTAAGTCAAATCAAGCGTCAAATCACTAGTCGCATCTAGCGTCACATCATTCATCAATCAAGTGATAGATGTCTTTCACTTTGAGTGATTGACACCAGTCACTATTCATGAGTGATGTGACTTGATGGAAGTGGTTGGAAAGCTTTTGAAAGCTTGAAAGACATTTATCAATTTTTAATTGATATTTGACTTTTGGTAATTGAATTTTGAATTCAATTTTAGTGTATTAGATACACAATTTTTGGAAAAACCAAACTATCTCTCTCTCTTTCCTTGGTTCACGGTTTGGAGCCAAAATTGCTCATTCTTCTCTCTCGGCCAACATGCCATATTTTCTTCTGTTTTCTTTTCTGGTTGGACCGAAAATGAAGAGGAAGAAAATAGTGAAATTTGCGGAACATTTCTTGAGTGCTAGCACACATAGGAGCTATACAAAGGTGATAGGGAACTCACTTCATGAGCTTGGAATCACCTTGATAAGCTTGGAGCTTGGAGCATCAATGGATGACCAAGATGGCCGAATTTGAGAACTGCATTGCAGCTCACTGCCAAGCATGACAGAGGGCAGAAAATGGATTTTGGATGTCCACCACATCGCTCAACCGATCGATGTAAGTATTCCACACCTCATTGGATGTATTCACATGTGTTTTTATGCTTATTATTCGATCCTTGGGATCGTAGAACTCCAACAACCATCTCAATCTATACATAAATTGACAAGTTGGATTGGATGTCAATGATATTTTAAAATAGAATTGAATGTAAACAATAACAAATATGTGTATAAGTTATTACCTTAATATTTTTGATCTTTTGTCCATTTTGGGTATCACAGTTGGGCTTAAGCCCATTCATTTCCTTTATGGTTTTATTCCAAGTTTAATTTAAGAGGCCTCTTATGAGATACGCAACTTGAATTCAAATACTTTGAGTCTTATAAATCTTGAGGTACATTTATGAAGGCGAAAAAAATGAGTGGTAAGATTATGTAGCTCTCAATGGGTTTTACACTTGATTATGCAAGGTTCAATTCTGATCTAGGCCAGGAATATGTGTTTGATGGTTTAATAAAAGCTTTATACAAGATTAGCACTCTGAAGGTTAAGTTATAATCATTATTTTTAGTGATTTATCTTTTTTGTTTGAAATTCAAATTACAGTTCTTTTTTCTTACAAGAACTTTTTTAAATTTTTTTGTTCTATTGTTAACATTTTCGTATATCAGAATTGTAACACCCCATATTATTATGACTTGTTATTTGTGGTTGTCCGGTTGTGTATTGACTTAGTTCGATTGAGTTGTTGTGGGCAAGCAAGGTTTCTGCTGTGACGTTCGTGACACGTTCGTCTGCACATTCGAACACCAACATTCGTCTAAGGGTTCGAATGAGGTCATCCAGCTTGGTCACGTTTGATTCGCGTTCGTCCCCACATTCAAACAAGATCTTCTAGTGTGATCACGTCTAGGTAGAGCAGCTTCACGTGTGTAACGCATTCGAGTACGCATTCGAATGCGGAGGGCGGTAATTATAAATTTCTAGGCTGCTATATAAAGCCTAAATGATAGGCTATGGTTATTTTTCCCATTTTCTCCTTTCCATCACCCTACCTACAACTTAAACACTCAATTTCTCTCTAGATTAGCTAAGAATTTGAAGGATTCTCTTTACAATCTCTTGAGCAAAGCATAGCCAGGTAAGTTTCTCATCTCTACCAAGTTACTTCCATGCATTTCTAATGTGCTTTCTTAAATTAATCACTCAAATCCATGGGACTTGAGTATGATTATTGTTATGTTGTATAAGAGAGTTGATTTGAGTGTGGCTTTAGCAAGATTAGGGATGGTTACCATGATATTTGTGCATTGTTTAGTAAGATTCAAGAAGCATGATGCATGTGTGTGTTTGATTAAGGTGGAACTAGTATGATAGATGATGTGTAACAGCCTAAACTTTGCATAATAGCTCAAATAAAATTACAGCGGCTCAGAATAAATTTTTATTTTTATTTTTTTAAAATTTTAGAACTCATAAAATAATATTAAAATAAGTTTCACACCTTCAGAATCTCATCCGGTGGTCCCGGATCAATATTCAGTTTCATAGTCACTTTTTTTAGTTTAACAAAGTCAACCGACAATCTTTTGTATTTCAGCCTTAACTTTTTCATAGGATCTTCGATTTTTATAATTGTTATATCGTCGAAAAGCCCAGACAGTTAGCTACAGCTTATGTGTTGAACGTTTTCCAAAATTCGGGCCTAAAATTAGTCGGAAATACAAGTTTACATCGCATAAAAATTGTATTTCTTGGATTAGAGAAGAAAATGAAGCCTTTATATTTCTTTTTGAAGTGACCATTTTGCTCTTAACTTATAAATGATTTAAATAACACTTGAGGTCAATTTTGGGACCTCATATTCTCCTCTTTCTCTCAATCCTTCAAGAGAAACCAGCCCTGAAATTTTTCTTCCATTTCTCCTCCCACGCTTCAATAGAGTTGGATGAATTTCTTGTAATTTTGAGCATGATCAAGACAAGTTAGCTTCTTAACTCCATTCTCTTCTCATTTTTTTTTTCCATTTTTGAGCATGAATAAAGAAAGCCCCAATTTGTATCCAAGAACCCTCAGCTTCATTTATGCATTTTAGCCTAGATTAAAGCAAATTAGCATGCATATTAGTGCTTCTTAGGATAATATACACATGGATTACGCCTCATTTGCTGAAATGCCTAAAATTTTCCTAAGTATTAGGGCTGGACGAACCTTGATGAATGTATTAGGGGATGTGTTTTCATTTCTTTATTGATAATTGATGATGATGCATGGTTGGAAGGATGTTTTGATTTTAGTTTGTATTGATGAAAGTTGAAGAAAATAATATGTGAATGTTTTGCCTTGGCCGAATACTACATGGTATATAGGGGTTGTTTTTAATTTTTAATGCAGGTTGGAATGGTGGTGTTATGCATTGGTGATATAGAAGTAGTGATGACATAACTAAGGATGTGGAAATGGTGAAATTTTGGCATTTCACGCACCAAGTGTTCGACGAAATGCCAAGCCATGAGTAATTTAATAAATTAAGCATGTTTTGTGAATAATAAATGTGTGAGTAATTTTGGCATGTGTGATCTCACGAATCAGATGAAACCGTCAAAGTACATACTTGGATCATTGATGAGACCGTAATTCCTTAGCCTATGATGTAGTCCAGCTTAGCTGCTATCAGAACTACTCCTAATCCAATTAGGAATTTTATAGATCCAAAATGCTTCTTTTGCTGCCTCAGCTGCAGCAATATATTCCACTTTTTGTTGAATCGGCAACAGTATTTTACTTGGAAGATTTCCAGCTCACTATTATGTTGTTCAAATAAAATATGTACCTTTATTGCGACTTACAGTCGTCTTTATCGGTTTGGAAACTGGCATCAGTGAACCCAGTCACCTCAAGTTCTCCCTCTCCACAATTTAAGAAAGCATCCTTAGTTCGTCTAAGATACTCAAAGATGTTCTTAACTTCAATCCAGTGACCATCGCCTAGATCGGAATGATAGTGACTGCAGATGCTCAAAGCATATGAGACACCAGGTCGCAGACATGTTTGTCAATGTATGAGTTCTCGAAGAGTGCCAACAACTTTTAGATCTATCCCAGTAGATCCTTATTCCTAAAATAAAGGTTGCCTCTCCCAAGAATTTCATGGAGAATTTTAATGAAAGCCAAGCTTTCACCGATTGTAGTATGGGAATGTCATTGCTTAGAAGCAATACATCATCAACGTATAGGACAATCATTGTCAGTGCGCTCCCACTAACCTTCTTATATACACAAGAATCATCTTCGTTTTGAATGAAACCGTATTGTAATATGATCTCATCAAAACATTGGTTCCAAGAACGCAATGCTTGCTTCAATCCATAAATGGATCGATTTAACTTGCAAACATTGTTTGCATGTTTTGGCATGACAAACCCGTCAGGTTGTTGTATATAAACATCCTCCAAAAGGTTTCCGTTAAGGAAAGCGGTTTTGACGTCCATCTGCCATATTTTGTAATCGAAATATGCATCAATAGCAAGCATTTTCTGAATAGATTTCATCATGGTAACGGGTAAAAGGTTTCGTCGTGATCGACACCATGTTGATGACGATACCCTTTCGCTACAAGCCTAGCTTTGTACGTTTATATGTTGCCATCCATGTTTGTCTTCACCTTGAAGACACATTTGAAACCAATAGGCACAATGCCTTCTGGTACTTCAACCGGTGTCCAAACTTGGTTGGTATACATGAAATCTATTTCGGACTTCATGACACCTTGCCATAAAGTGGAGTCGATACCTTGTATCGCTACCTCATACGTTGCTGGCTTATTATCCTCAATAAGATTAATGTCTACATGAGGTGAGATCGGAAACCCATACCTCTTAGGTTGTTTTCTGACTCTCTCCGACCTACACGGTTCTTGTGTATTAGAAGATTATGGAACAGTCTTATCCCTGATGAACTGTTCGTGTTCCGTGAGGGGATCGGTATAAGGAACAGTATCACTCTGATTTTCATCGAGTTCTACTTTCCTCTCACTTACCACTACATTTAGGAATTCCTCTAAGGAAAACCGCATGGAGAGCAACAAATATTTTGTTCTCTTATGGGTTGTGGAAATAATATCATTTGGTTTCCCTATGATAACCAATTACAAATAGGCACTTATCCGATTTGGGTTCTAGTTTGGCACCATCCAAACGTTTAATATATGCCCAGCATACCTGTAGGCACTGCATTTTTGCATATAAGTCTCGATGATGAGTCTCATACGAAGGCACTACTCTTTAGGTTACGGAAGTCGCGGGAAACGAATGTCGGAAGGGGAAATTCAGAATAAGTATGTTATCAGAATCAATTCACATGTTCACTGCTTTCGTGTTCGTGCTGCATTCGTGAGCACGTTCGAACATCAAGTAGATTGCGGGCGTTCGAATCGACGTTCGAACGGTGTCGGTACTTCTGGTTTTGTTGCTAGCCTCACGCCCAAGCCCAATTAGCCCACCAAAACCCACCCAAAAATAACAAAACACATATTTAACACATGGTGAAATTAAAACAAATCAAATAAATCCATTCCTAATTTGAACAAATCACCTCTCTAATTTAATTAGATGTTTTCCTTGTGAGATACCAATTAGAAATATCCCCTCATAATTGGATGATTCCATTTCCTATTCACAAAAGAGGAACCCTATCTTTTGCCTATAAAAGAAACACAAATCCAACCATTGCTCTCTCCTAGCTCTACACGCCCAAGACAAGAATAGCAAGCAAAATAATTCTCTTCTCCTCCTCCCTCTAGCAACCGAAAACATCACCACTAAACACTAATTCCTTGAACGCATACAGCCCTCTAAAATAGCCCCTGCAGTGACCGAAATCTGTTCCTAAAATAGCCATGCGGTGACCGAATAAACCGCTTTAAAACACACCACCGTAACTACCGAAAATAATCTCTAAAACTGCACTGCAGTGACCGAAAAATCACCAACTAAACATCAGCCCAAACACCGAAAAAAGTAGTTAAAAACAGTCCCTTAATATAGCAAAACAGTGACAAAAAAATGCACTTTAAAACCCTTAAATTACCACAAGAAACAACAGTAAAACAACAGTAAAATAGAGGAAACGAGAGCTCAAAACAGCGAAGCAGCAAACGAGAATAGTGGACCAGTGAACCGGAGGAGTTGCGGAGCATCAACCATTCCGACGGCCGTGTAACGCACTTTCGAGAGATGACCTAAGAAGTTAGACCTGAGAGCACCCTTCTTCTTTATTCTCATCTTTTTTTGTTGTTTATTAGAATTTCCTCGCATGAGAGTCGTTTGTTGATATATGTTGTGGTCTTTGAATGAATGGAACATGTGTTCTCTCTTGTGGTATATCAGATGGAAACCTGGACGTAAATTCCTAAGCCGAATCCGAATGGACGGTATTTCGGTTTGCACTTGGTATACAATGCCACGTACCACTTGAGAGATTCACACATTTCGTTTCATCCAACCTTGTATTCGAGAATGATTGGGTTGCTAGTATGTTATTTATTTTTTAAGCATGATTTATTCGTTAGTATGCTATTACTTTCTGCATGTTACTTATTTATGCATGATGATATAGTGCGCATGTGTAAATCAAGTTGGATTAAAGGTCCTCCATTTTGAGGGATAAAAAGCCCAACGGCTACCTTTGCCACGACGTTTTGTCGCGCCGGACGGAGTATGTTTGATTGAATGTGAGATATGTTTAATCGAGCATACGAGGTCCCATATTGTTGTTGTCTTTATTTTATATGCATTGTAATATAATGTGCATGGGCTAACTAGGGTGGATTAAAGGTCCTCTATTCGAGGGAAATGCCTGAAGGCTACCTTTACCACGATGTTTTTCCGCACCTTTTATTATGTCATTTACCCTTTGCATATCATTACTTTATTTACGCATGCATTGCATTCTCATGCGCATGGGCTAACTAGGGTGGATTAAAGGTCCTCTATTCAAGGGAAATGCCTAAAGGCTACCTTTTTCCACGATATTTTGCTGCGTCGGACGAGGTGCACCTGATTGAATGTGAAATGTGTTCCATCGGGCACATGAGGTTCTACATTGTGTATTTGATTATCCATATATGTATTTTTGTCATTTCAGTTGCCATTTTGGCAATCTCATTCGAACGCATTTCCAAATGCTACACGAACGTATGCATTCTGTCTCATCTCGTTCGAATGCGTTTACGAACGCTACATGAACGTATGCATTCTGTCTCATTCCATTCGAACGCATTTACGAACGCTACACGAACGTATGCATTTTGCCTTATCTCATTCGAACATGTTTACAAATGCTATATGAACGTATGTATTCTGTCTCATTTCGTTTGAACACGTTTACGAACGCTACACGAATGTATACATTCTATCTTATTCCGTTCGAACGCATTTACGTACGCTACTCGAACGCGCATGCATTTCATTGTATCATGCTTCAGGTCTCATCCCGTTCGAACGCGTTTACGAACGCTATACTAACACATACATTCTGTTTATTGTTCGAATGCTTTATCAAACGCTACTCGAACGCTTGCATACTGTTTACCATTCAAACGCGTTTACGAACGCTACACGAACGCGCACACACTGAACAGATCCCTTCATCATGTTTCATGCATGTTCGTTCCCTTAGTCATTCCCTTCCCCATCATATGCTTAGTTACCCAAACTATAAAATAGCCCCTTATAAAC